>CAKAOH010023853.1:0-14844 GCA_916701665.1 Sebastiscus tertius
TTATTATATTATTATTATTATTATTGTTATTATTATTTTATTATTATATTATTATTATTATTATTATTATTACTATTATTATTAATAATATTATTATTATCATTATTGTTATTATTATTATTATTATTATTATTACTATTATTATTATTATTATTTTCTGTGTATGTTGTCTGCTTTCTGATTTTTGTTAGGTTCAGTTAAGTTATCTAATATTAATTGCAACTGGATCTCAGTTAATAAAACCTGCATCAATCAGTGAATACTTGAAGTAGAGAACACAACTGTTAGATGTGTTGAGACATAAAATCCAGATTGAATTGGTGTAACCTGATCTTCTGGGTATATTAACAACACACATGGTTAACAATAGAAACAACGAGTCGTATTCGCCACCTCAAAGGCTCTGCTTTCAAAATAACTGCTATCAGATGTTATTAGGATGCACCAATACCGATACTGCATCGGATATCGGTGACAATGGGGCCGATCCATTCAATTCAATTCTATGTTTATATGTTTTACTATATATATATTATATACTGGAATTTTAATTCCTGTTTAAGTTTGAACCAATTTGTTGCTGCATTAAAAAGGTTTACACTATTATAATAAAAAATATATATCATTTTGAAGATTTTTTTTACCATGTTGCTGGTTTTATTATTTTAATAGTAAAAAACAATAAAATAAATGTATATGTATGTATTGGTCACATTTTGTTTTACAAAGTTAAAAGCGATATTTAAGTCAAGCCTGATGTTTTCTTACTCATAACAGAATGATTCATGTCACTTCCACACCATGAGGACATTAATTAAACTCTGGCATTGGATCGGTACTCAGTATCGGCCGATACCCAAAGCCCAGGCATCGCTATCGGTATCGGGACTGAAAAAGTCCGATCGGTGCTTCCCCAGCTGTTATAAAGCAAAGAACTGATGTTGTTTTTAAAATCTCCAAATATAAAAAGGCCTTTTAAAATGAAAACGGCTCTTTGTTTCCAATTGTCAGCCTCAATTCTAGGTCAATGGACTCAGCAGATATTTCAGAATAGAACATAATAGGACACGAGAGGAGAAAATAAAGCAAACAGAGTTGATTATGTGGAGTAGTGACACCCGCTCCCTCGTCCAAACCAGCCGAGAGCTCCATTAGGCTAATTGCCTTTTGGAACTGGGAGGTAGCGGCACTCTACCGAAGCAGGATCCTGGACCAGATCCTGCACCGCCGTTATCAAACCGGCGTGCCCCTCGAGTGGTCCACAATTCAGCCCCTCTCAAATCCAATAAGTGGCCCCCTCCTCGCTGGAAAACGGCTAATTGCGCGGCCGAAACTGCTCACGCTCACATTGTTTTCACATTTCCATGTTGTGTTGCCATGGCAGGGGGAGGCATGGAAACGTGGGGGGGTTATATATTTTCAGTAGGAGCTTGGCACCAGCCGGGCTGAAATGTAACCACGCTTCTTATTCTTATTGCCCCCCCACTCCCTCCCTCCCTCCTCGCTTTTCAACCACTTCAATTACACAGAGGGACATGCATGTGACAGTGGTAGGATTACACAACGGGGGGGAGCTGCTGGGGTTGGGGGTGTCCAAATGTAGCAGGAAAAACAGTCCCTCTCCTCTGCTGTGTTATTTGTTGGTGTCTCTTCCAAATGCTTCCATACAGCCATAATGACAGTCTGCAGAAGTGGCGTGCCGCTGCGTGCCAGCGTACACGGCTACCACCGAGCTGTGTTTTCACCGTCACACTCACAACTCTTTGGAAACTAAGTTGGACGGTCAGGAGTTAGGAAACTACTTGGCGTGGTGAAACCGTGGTGGCCAACTTGTGCGCACATGTCATCATGGGTGCACAAATACAGTCATTCAAGTGGCGCAATAAAGGTTAATTACACCGACTGCTGCTGTAGAACTGCTTTTAATACTAGAAGGGACACGGATGTTGGAGTTTCTACAGAGTCAGAGGTTTGGTTTAGCAGCTCTGGCTCCTAAAAATGATGTTTCCATACAATGAGACTACATTGTGAAACATATGTTGTTGTTTTTTTATGTATTACAAATACATTTGTAATGACAGTCTGTGGACGTCTGCGTAGGGAAGAGGTCGGGGGGGAGATGGGTCAAACAAACACAGGACTTTACAAAAGTGGAACCAAAAGTCAGTGTTGACTTCGACTTTAATTTACATCCATAGCTTAAATAATGTAACAAACATAATTTGAAGCCAAACCATGATGTTGTTTTACTAAACCTAACCAAGACGTTTTGTTTCAATTAATAACGTTAACCACATGTTGAAAATAGGGCTGTTAACGCCACTAGTTTCTGTAACGCATTAACACAACTTGCGATGTTTAGGTTGTAGTGGACTCAGTGTTGAAGCTAGAGTGAAGATACTGGTATCATATGAAACTAGAAAACCTGATGAATCCATCGGTACCAACCATGTCATACTAGCTTGTCGTGAAGGAGGTTAAATAACGCTCCAAACCTGCGCTAAATTTTGGCAATGAAAAACTGCCATGTCCATTTTCAAAGGGGTCCCTTGACCTCTGACCTCCAGATATGTGAATGTAAATGGGTTCTCTGGGTACCCACGAGTCTCCCCTTTACAGACATGCCCACTTTATGATCATCACATGCAGTTTGGGGCAAGTCATAGTCAAGTCAGCACACTGACACACTGACAGCTGTTGTTGCCTGTTGGGCTGCAGTTTGCCATGTTATGATGGGAGCATATTGTTTTATGCTAAATGCAGTACCTGTGAGGGTTTCTGGACAATATCTGACATTGATTTGTGTTGATAATTGATTTACAATAATAAATATATACATACATTTGCATAAAGCAGCATATTTGCCCACTCCCATGTTGATAAGAGGAATAAATACTTGACAAATCTCCCTTTAAGGTACATTTAGAACAGATAAAAAATGTTTATCAATTGTGATTAAATATGTTTAAATCGATTGACAGACCTAGTTTTAAGAAATTTAAAAAGTATTCATGGTTTTTGTTAATGTAATATATTATTACTCTGTTGTTAAAGGGCATTATATTTGGTGAAGGGCCCGTTTAGGACTTGTTTAGGACTCGAAACTCAAAGTTTAGGACTTGAGACTTGAGAGTTGCAAAACAATGAGTTAGAAAGTGGTTCCTAAAGAGATATTTAAAGCTCATGAGATCAACTGCAGCTGGAAGTAAGTGAACAATTAGCTTCTTTTTATTAGCTCTTTGTGGTACTTTACTGATGCTAACGCCCTGTCACAATGCAACTAACAGACACCGTCTCCTCCGTCTGCTCTCATTCAGCAGAAGAAGTGAAACCCTGAGTGTCCGTTCTGCCTCCGAGCTGAATGAAACGCAGAATAACAGCAGGGAGACGTTGTGTGTGCAGAGAATCAAGTATAAATACTGTTTTTGACTGCTCCGAGACCACATATCCTCTTCAAATTTAATGCCATGGTGAAAATGAGGGCTGCCGTTGCAGTTTGCCTCCACCGTCCACCACAGTCTCCTAAATCACGCCGGGGGAGCAGGGCGAGGGGGGGGCTGCGGGTAAGTCAGCATGTTTGTTTTACAGTGATTAGCCTATTATGCGGTCCGGCACTGCCAGGCCCCGCCGAGCGCTACACGCATGCCTCTGTGACCTCGCTGAGCCGAGTGGGCGTCATCTACGGTCGCTGTGCGGCTGACACACGGTCGCTGTCGTGGAAACGGAGCGGAGCGGAGGCCAGAGAGGTCTGTGAGTTCAACGGTCGGGGAGGTCACGGCGGGTCAAACACAGCTAGGGCACCGTTTCTGTGGCGTGTTGTGTCAATGCTGTTAATGTGACACGGCACAGGGGAGAGTGTGTGTGTGTGTGTGTGTGTAGCTTTGGTCTTCCTCTGGAAGCCTGAGAGGAGCAGTTGTTTATAGGCATCAGTGACAGCTATCTAATCTGTGGTCATTTTGGCTTCAGCGACCAATGGAAACACAGAATGAGTGAGGGGGACTGCCTGGTGTGTGTGTGTGCTCTCTTGGCTGTGGCTGTGTGTGTGTGTGTGTGTGTGTGTACTGGTGGCTTCAACTGTGTGTCCATAAAATTGCGAAAGAGAGAAAAACGGCACGATGTCGGTCAGATTTGGCCTCGTGGATTTCCTAAAACAAACTGAAGCTCTGACAACTTTACGGTTTAACTGGAAGCAAACAGACTACAACTGCGTTTACATAAGAAACATGGAAACAAAACAGCAGCAATTTCTAACTAGCAGCGTCTAAAAGAGTCTTGAGATGCTCTACTTTTACTCTTTCCCCATTTAGACTTCACTCAACATGATGCAAAAGAGTTGATCTGGCATGTTGTAACATCTGAAGAAGAAAAATACAACCTCTATTCAGTTCTGTATCCAACTTTGATCTGTTCAAAATGAACCTTAAAGGGAGATTTGACAAGTATTTAATCCTTTTATCAGCATGGGAGTGGACAAATATGCTGCTTTATGCAAATGTATGTTTATATTTATTATTCTAAATCAATTAACAACACAAATCAATGTCAGATATTGATCCAGAAACCCTCACAGGTACTGCATTTAGCATAAAACAATATGCTCCAATCATAACATGGCAAACTGCAGCCCAACAGGCAACAACAGCTGTCAGTGTGTCAGTGTGCTGACTTGACTATGACTTGCCCCAAACTGCATGTGATTATCATAAAGTGGGCATGTCTGTAAAGGGGAGACTCGTGGGTACCCATAGAACCCATTTACATTCACTGATCTGGAGGTCAGAGGTCAAGGGACCCCTTTGAAAATGAACATGACAGTTTTTCCTCGCCAAAATTTAGCGCAGGTTTAAGCGTTATTTAACCTCCTTCATGACAAGCTAGTCTGACCTGGATGGTACCGATGGATTCATCAGGTCTTCTAGTTTCATATGATACCAGTATCTTCACTCTAGCTCTAAAACTGAGCCCGCTACAACATCAAAATTGTGTTAATGCGTTCGAAATTAAGTGGCGTTAAAATGAACTTGCTATAACGTGTTATTATCGGATCTCTTGAGTGCGTTCACAGCTGTACTTCAAGCTGTCCACTTGTGATCTGATCACTCAGGACGCATGTTAATACCAGGTCTGAACAGGGCCTGAGATTAAAGTTTGGTGCTTTGTTGCTCTGACAGGAGGAGGGAGGATCATCCGCCTCCACAAGCCTCAAGACAAACTCTGTCAGGGTGAGTTGGGGAACGCCTCGGCGAGGTGTCGACGACAAGATTAACGACTGATTGTTTTCACACTCTTGAGCTACCGTCGCGTGTCTCCGCCGGCTAATTGATCGTGGCGAGTTTATCCAGGGATGAGTCAGCGCTCCACCGCCACTGTCTTCTGAGCCCCGAGGCCTCAGAGCGAGGATAACGCCTTTGACCCAGCCTACAGCATCGCATCCGGTCGCACCACTCCCCATCCTCTAACATCTCACACTGCAACCTTTCATCCAACGAGTAGAAGGAGAACAAAATGAATGGTCTTAAAGGAAGTCTCAAATCATGATTTCAGGGTAATGACTTCGATGTGTCAGAAAACAACCACATCGCTAACGTGGGATGCCAAAATTTGTATTTGCTTGAGCAGCGCATTCATTTAAAACAGCAATTATTTCAATAACTAAAGCCTGTAGCTTCGTGCCGGCTGGCGGGATGCTGTCATCTCATTCAATGTTTACAAGGAAGTGTAGAGACTCATCTATTTAACTGGTATGATTCAGAGCAGAAAAATGACTCTCAGTGTTTCTATTTTGAGAAACTGTCCTTGAATTTCAAAAGCATCCCTCTCTTACAGCTCCAAAGCCACAAAGTAGTGAAAGCCGACTGGTGCAGGAGAGGTCTGATTAACACCAAAGTCAATGAAAACCCCCCCCAACATTTGACTTTTATTAACAGTAGTGGTGGATGGAAAAAGCAGATTTGACAGGCCTGGTGCCGCCGTGAGAGAGCCCCAGTGTCTCCACGTTGTCTTGCGTCTCGTCTCTCGCCCGTCGTCCCCGCCTCGCTCTCTCTCTCTCTCTCTCTCTCGGACTGACTACATCATGTCTTGGCACGCAGATTAAAAAAACCCTCTGGAGGTTTTTCTTTTCGACCACATGAGGGTAATTACCCTCACAGACGTTTCTAAGAAAGACCGCCCCGATCAATAAATCAAGCTGGAACGAGTGTCGGCTCTTAAAGACACAAGATGTGGTGAAGTTATTTGTGAAAATGCATTTAAAAGGCAGTTAAACGCAGTAAAACGGAGTGGCTGTGTGGTGTGTGGTGCACAACATTTCAAACTCATTCAGTCACCCCGTCAGCGACTGCGACACCCGTCTGGTGTCGGTATCAAAGCACTGAGATTTACCAGGACACAAAAGTTTGGACTTTAACAACCAGAGCTCTCCAACTTCAGTCTGTGTCATTTAATGTGCAAATATGAAACAGAACGTTTTAATGTTTCCTAGTAAATGTGATTAAAAAAACTGAGCATATGAAAAGGACTCTTTCCCGGAAAGACTGGATTGAAGCAGCAGAGGCTGAGCTATCCGGACTTTTACTTTAACAAAAACACTATCTCCTACACTTCCCATGATGCAACAACTTTCTGTCAGACCCTCCTTGCTTGGTAAATGCCGGCGTCTTTCAAACTCCACACCCCGAGCTGGTAATGCAGGTTTTCTCTTCACCCATTCTGAATGTCATCAACCCGATTCAACATGCTGAACTGATAGATTATCTAAGAAGAACTGTCCGCTAGCTAACGCCTGCTCTCCTCCCAGAGAACGTCCGACATCTGACGTAATCATGACGTCAAGGATCTATTGGTGTCAGACACTCAGCTTTTAATGTGACCTCTCTGTTTTCTGGATGATAATCTGAGGATTATAAATGAGGAACTGGAACCGCTGTGACCGGGATGCCCTGACCTTCAGCCCCCGGCTGACGGCGAGGTCACCGCTAGCAGGCGGTCTCCAGGAGAAGAAGAACAACTGTGAAAACAGTCTTATTAAACTGTACAACCCGCCCACCCCCCATCTCCCTCCCCCGGCCCTGTCCCCGCTCTCTATACAACAACTGAAAATGCAGTAAAGGAGCCTGAAGATGAGACAATGGGATCGACTTTCAGAGGCATCTGCCCGTCGTCCTCCTCCTGCACACTCCCAGCAGTCTGTGCTGCTGTCGGTCAGACGGCTGTCACGTCATCAGTCAGACTACAAACACACGGACGCATGCGATGAATGCTTTTCCTGGAACACGCATGCACACATTTAGAGAGCTAATACACACACAGAGGACATGGCACAAATACACTTACACCCTCCAGTTACAGAGAGATTTCCACTAACTTGTCTTCACACAAGGACACACACACATTGTCATCCCAGGCCGTCTGTCCTGGTGGTTCAGTGTCACCTGTTGAACTCCCTCACTCACACACACACGCGCACACACGTGCACACACACGCACACACACACACATCTCAGCCTCGGCCAGACAAACACAAAGAGCGTCTGTCAGGTCAAAATGCCACCGAGGGCCGGCGCTGCCGTCTGAGGCAACAGGACACTTAAAAAAAGGACAAACAGCTCCTTCTGAACGCCGCTGCTGCAACGTGTCATAACTGAAGGACTTAATGACTCATGTGATGTTTATGATCTGCCAGCTCCATGGTTAACTTGTGGTTACGTTTAGGAAACAAACATTACTTGGTTAAGATCGCCTTTATGGGTTAAAGAAACCATTGCTGACTTTGTATGTCCAACCTTCGACCCGGCCCTCCTCATGAGATTTTAACGGGGTGGTCACACAACTATTGCTTCTCAGCAGTCCTTGAATGGAAACAAATAAGTGCCAGTACTCCCCTTATTCACATGTGTATCAGCCAGTATCAGCAAATCATTATTACATTCAGATAGTAGGAGTTTATGTTGTGAATAAGGGCGCCTGAAGTAAGGGGTCCAAGGGGTGGAGGGTGTGAGCGACACACGGCAGGCTGGGGAGACTCGCACACGAGGCAGTGCGCCGCAACCGGCTCTAGGTCGGCTTGGAAAGGCTCGGGGTGAAGGTGCTTCCCGGGGCCGTGGACAAAGCGTCACCGGGGGGGACTGTCCTTAGTGCGCTCCAACCGCGTCGTACCCCCAGGGCGGGGCTCAACCCACGTAAAAGGCGCCAGGGGTCTGCGGCGATGTCGGCAACCCACCCGACCCGTCTTGAAACACAGACCAAGGAGTCTAACAAGTCAGAAGGTGCAAGCAAAACAGGTAGGCGCATAAATCGCATAAACATTTTTACGCTTGTCTGAGGTGGAAACGTTGGTGTATCGATAAAATAAAAATGTGACAAACTGCAATGGAAACAGATGTTTAGCGAATAAATGATGACGTACATGACACACGTCACTTCAACGTCCACCGAAAGAGACGAAAACCAGTCTCCTTATCGCTCCACACAGCAGATCTGTGTATGTGTATGTAACCTTCCTCACATTAATACATGAAACTAAAAGAAATGTCATATTTACATCCAGTTTTCTACGTTGTTTTTCACCGTTTCGAGGTTCGACTGGCGCCCTCTTCTTCGGTCGTATAATGGTTTTCTGACCGGAGAATTGGCGCCACCTACTGCTAATCTCGATGAACCAACTCCGATTAATCACATGACGGTATAGTGGATGAAAAACAAGCAATCATTTGCATTTTCTTTTGCAGATTTTCTCAAAATTCTGTTAAAATGTGCGATGGAAACCTGGCTATTGTCTAGCTGACGCTGATGGAACAGATAGAGCTAATAAGCTGTAATGATCTAATCACAAACTAATTAAATCTGGTGAATATGATCAGTTTTGTGACGACAGTAGGCTGCAGAAAGCAATCAAACGTTCACAGCTATTGTTAATCAGAAGCCACAGAACTGTGTGTGTCACACCACGCTCCTCTTATATCTATCTGAAACCACCTTGTTGTGGCAGCAGGATATGAAGAGTGTCAGTGTGAGAAATCTGTTTACACACACCCTAAAACATGATTACACATTACGTCTGAACAGAAACACACACACGTCTTCTCCACTGTCACCTCAAACTGTGCAGAAGCCATTTCCTTCCACTAACCTCCTCCTTCTGAGGAGATAATTGCACATCTCGTCAGATAAGACGAGGCGAAGAATCAAAATAAACACTCTCTCTTTTCTTCCCACCGTCAATCAACCCCGAGCCCAGCCATCGGCCGGTGGCAGAGCCGGTGGCGATGGCGATTACGCAACGACGGAGACAAAGCCAAAACAACGGAGAGACGCTGTAACGGATAGGTAGACAGGGAGAGAGGGAGGAGGAGGGATGAGACACGGATAGGAGGCGAGATAAGGAGATTAGAAATGAGGAGGCGACACGTGAGTAAGATTGAGGTGATAAAAGGTAGAGAAAGAGAGAGGGAAGAGAAAATGAGGGCAGGTGGATGAAAGAGGGAGGAAAGACAAATAGAAGTAGAAGTGGAGGAGAAACAAGAGATGAAGAAGAAGAAAATGATGATAAAGGAGAAGAAAGAAGTGTAGAGAAGGCAGAGGTCAAGAAAGAGAACGAGTAGAGAGACGGAGAAAGGAAAAAGGAAACCTACAGCATATCTAATCTCATCATATTTTTATTTTTATTTTATTACTTATATATATATATATATATTACGTCTACAACACAAGCAAAGGTTCAGTGTAACTCACTAAAACACATTGTGTGTATTCATCTCGAGGTCTAACAGACTTGTTAAATGCATTTCCTTCCTCATGAAACATTTTCAAAGCTGATTTATATACAGAATATTTTAAATTGTGCATTGTTTGCATCCATTGCTAGCAGTCTTCGTCTGTCGCTGAATTTGTTGGTTCATTTCTTTGCCCGTTCCCGCTGCTAACTGTTGATCAGTGAAATAATAATAACACTGTTCTGTAAGGCTACTAATGGTCACTCATGGTGAATTTCAGTCCACTCACCAGGAAACATTGTTGGCATTGTACGTTTCTGGAAAACACGGATACGTTGAATGCTGTCGTTTTTGCATTCAGTCAGAGCAAGTGACGTAGTATATTGAGCGACCATTATTGAAAGTCATGTGGTATAGTAACGAGTATAACAAGCAAGAAAGTCTATTAAGGGCGGGTGGAAGGGGTTGTGGAGGCGTCGAAAAAACACAGGACTTTCACTCAGTAGACTTCTCTTCGTGTCCCGTGTGAAACAAAAATTCTACTTTGACTTTACGTTTGTTACATAACGTTACATGAGAAAGTCTTTTTTAACATTTTAACACAAACCATGATCTTTTTTCTGACCTCAGCCAGTGGGCTACTCCGGGTCTGAAAGTGTCTTAAACCTGCATTCTCTCTACCAGCCAGCAGGGGGCGACTCCTCTGGTTGCTAAAAGAAGTCAGATTGTATAGAAGTCTATGAGAAAATGAGCCTACTTCTCTCTTGATTTATTACCTCAGTAAACATTGTAAACATGAGTTTATGGTCTCAATCTCTAGTTTCAAGTCTTCTTCAATACAGCATGATGTTCATTTAGTAAATTATGGTCCCATTTAGAGTCAGATAGACCATAAAGCAGGGGATGCTTTACGGCGGGGCTACCTTGTTGTCCTTGCGTTGTCCGGTCTGGTCCGTGTTTTCCTCCATGACCTTAACCAACATTACCACATTGAATGTGGATGTTTTTGCACTTAGTCAGAGCAGGTGACGTAGTACAACGAGCGACCGTTTAATGAAAGTTACGTGGTATGAAACAAACACAGGACTTCCAACCGGGAGACCGCTGCTGTGAAGCCAAATGTAAATGCTGACTTGACGTTGACTCTTGTTACGTAACGTTGCATAAGAAAGTCCGTTACGGGCGGTTCTCATTTATTTACAGTAGTTATGTTGTTACGGTTGTTATATTACGTTGTTATATTATTATTTGATCAAGTAGTTTTGTTGCCTAAACCTAACCGATCGTTTAACCACGTTGCATTGTGCGTTTCTGCAGGCGTGATACGAGGCCGATATGAAAGAAACTTTTTGTTCAGAAACGTCGACATGCAACGTATCAGTAATCTGCAAAAAACATACAACGCCAACTTGTTTTCCCAGCCAATGGGTTGAGAGTTTGTGTCCACTTGAGTGTTTGCATTCTTTGCATGTTGCCTCTAAAAGGTGCTTCACATTCAGTATGAACACACCTGAGGAAGGAAACAAAGAGGAGGATGTAAAAGTGCATATGAGAGGAAAGGAGAAGCAGCGGAGAGAAAGTACAGAAAAGTGAAAAATAAAAGAATGGGTGGAAAAGGAGAGAGAGGAGGAGGTGACACATGGGGAGAAAGAAGGAAAGAGAGAGAAATGAAGAGAAGGAGAGAAAGAACATGGAGCGACAAACAATAAAGGAGGTGAGAGTGTGATGGAAGAGAGATAAGGAGGAGAAGTGAGAGGCAAGATGGATGAGGTAGAGAGAGAGAGGGAAGGAGGTGAGGGAGGGAGGGAGGGAGGACAGCCATTGTCACCCCACCTGTCTGTGACGGCAGGATTTCCGGCGCTGGCGGTATTGTTTTCTCTCCTTTATGTGGTTTCCAGCCCCCAGGATACGGGGAAGCGTCGGGATATCTTTACACACTTCCTGTACAGCACAAAGCCGCCCAGCTTCTGCTCTGCAGATCACCAGATAATCCCCAACACTCCGCTGTGTGAGTTTAAGAGAGACCCAGAAACACAAGAGCTGCTTCGTATCTCACCTGACGCCACTTTCAACATCTCAGAATCCCTTTAAATCAAAGCTCTTCACACGTGTGTTTACTAAGGGGTGGGGGCGGGGGAGAATCAATTCACTTATGTATCGGGATTTTTTTTCCAATTTTGAAATTGATTTTTTAATGCCAGAATCGATGGTAGAGGGAAGTTACCGCTTTTATTGTTGTAGTCTGAGTAACGTGACGTCATATCCGTTCCGTATCCGTCAACCAAAACAAACCGCAGCGAGCTGAAACAAGAAAGTAGAAAACGTCGGAGGGTCGGCGTGGATACGAGCTGCACCCTCGCATGTTAAATCCAGCGTGGTAAACACTACACATCCAGTAAAGGATGGAAACACTTTGGGTTTCACACATTGCAGGAAAAGCAGAGCTGCACTAACTTCTAAGAAAGGCCAAAATATGTCAGAAAATAAGTCTGAACAAAGGCCCCAAAAATGTCCCAAAAAGTCCGAAATATGTCCGAAAAAAAAGCCTAAAAAAGGCAGAAATATGCTCAAACAAAATATGTCTGAAAAAAACTAATTTATGTCTGAATAAAAGTCTGAAATATGTTCAAAAATATCCGAAAAAAGTGTGAAAAAGTTAGCAGGAAATGTTATCGTATCGCGGTCAAGTTGCGGTGGAGCCGGCCATCGCTCTCATCTCCGTGGTCAAATGGGCCGATGCTACGACTGTAGAGCACCCAGATACTGACATTTATGTTCTCTGCATTGAAACGGCCCCGATGGAGCTGACCATGATGGATAAAGAGAACGGAGCTGATGGGAGAGCTAGAGACCACCTTGGAGAAGTTAGAGGAAGTAGACACGTGGGACTACGTCCAGTTTTCAAAATAAGGTGTTAACAAAAGGAACTGTATTTACAAAATACATCTATGGAAATCAGACTGATGGATTATATTCACCAGAAGTATAAAACATTACATGTCCGTTATAAATTAAAAAGAAAATACCTTTAATGTGTGAGGGAAATGTCTTCATTCTTTGATTTTTGGGTTGCTGGAAAAAAAATAATAAATAATTCCTGACAATGATCCTGATATATTTGACTTCAGGACATCTCTGACTACATACATGCTGGAAATCAAACATTCTTACTGGATTCATTTAGAGATTTTCCATCTAGAAGTCCCTAGAAGTGTATGATTCAACTATTTCCCCATGGTTTAGTGTTAAAAAAGTTAACAAAAATCGTAATGAATCGTAAAATCAAATTGCAATACATATCAAATCGACACCCAAGTATCGTGATAGTATCGAATCAGGAGATGGGTGAATCGTCCCGGCTCTATAGGGGACTGCGCCACTTTGTTATGAGATTTTCTGCAGACCTCCAGCAGCTTGATAAAGCACTTCTTGAAAGTACAGTATGAAGCAGGACCCGGCGCTGTGGCCCAGTTCTCCATGAGGAGTTGTACTGATGTAATGTACTTTATTGGGAAAGTTATGATGAGAGTTATTGAGAAAATCAGTGTTACAGCAACCTTTCCTCCACTTGTAACCCTCTTAGCAGCCGCCCAGAGACTTGAAATGATTACAACAGTCTAATTTAATTAATTTTTCACGGTTGCTAACAATACAAGCAACGAGCCGACAGGAATGTGAGGGCGAGGAGCCTCAACACTCCCCATTCTTCTGATACAGACGTGTACGACAACACCCACGTCTATACTGCCAGGAAACCTGCCTCGCGGGCCTCGGGAGAACATCGACTCACTCAACCTAAAGAGCTTTTCTCAACCCACCGCAGGTCCGAGTTGACTGACGCGTTTGTGGGGCTGAATAACGACACTTGTTGGCTGCACAAAGGCAGCTGGTAGCTTTTGTTGCCAAAGATGACAAGCAGAATCGCCTTACTCTGTCCCGGAACAATGGAGGGCTGCGTTGATATGGTATTGTGTGTCAGCATTATCTCTGTTTTTTTAGGTCTCTGTGAAGAGGCGCTCCGCCATCACACAAGATTTGATTTCTTGTGAAGCCCCCAAACAACAAAGAGGCTGAAAAAGGCGTCTTTATTTCTGCTGGAAGTCGGGAGGATGAATACAAACAAAGCACTCGGGATCATAGAGTTACAGCTGTTTCTCAAGTACAGGCCTTAAGAGGGCTTAAAGGGAAAATCCAACTTAAAACACGCGTCACCTATGCTGCTCCTGTGATCTGCAGGCATAATGATGATCTTCCTGTCTGTGATCTGGGAATATTACTGAAATATAAACATGTCCTTCAAAACGCTGCCGTCTGTGGTGATGTCACTACGAGACAAATCCTGCAGCTGCACCGCTGAAAACACAAAACACTCCAGTACAGTACGGCTTCTTGTTTTAACTTCACATTGTGCAGTAAAGATGTTTTTTAGCTCATATAAACACAAAATCTACTGAAAGAGACTCCTAAACTGGAGGTTTACTAGTTAAAAACTGAAACTACTAAATGAGAATGTGCACCATACAGAAATTAGGAAGTTTAGCTGCACAAGTCTTTTCAAATGAAACATTATTCAGCATGTTTTGTATCTATGGGTTTACCGTAGGGTTGCAACTAACAACAACTTTGACTGATTAATCTGTCGATTATTATTTTTTTTAATAATCGGTTATTAATCAAATAAAAAATATATTTGTTATTATTATTTCCAGTATTTAATTAAAAAAAAAAAACGTAATCCTTGTCTTCTTGTACAATGCTCTTTTACAACAACAAAAAAATCAATTTAAATAAATGGACATGAATGGGATGCAGCCATGTACTGAGGATAAAAGGAAATATATATTTAATTAAATATTGTTCAAGTTTCTGATGTGAAGAAATAAAGGATTCACTTTGAAATATTCCAAAAACTCCTTAACATGGGTGGCGTTATAACGTCATATAAAATATAAATATATTTATATATAATATATATATAAATATATTTATATTATAAAAAATATAAATATATATCCTTAACGTGGGTGGCATTATAACGTTACTTTATTTTTTATTTTATAAATAAAATATATTTATATTTAAATAAATATATATTTATATTTAAATATATATATATATATATATATATATAGAG
>CAKAOH010023853.1:14864-25094 GCA_916701665.1 Sebastiscus tertius
AGAGATAAAATATATATAAATATATATATGATCCATATAAGCGGTTGATCACTGTAACTGTGATCACTATAAGCCGTTTCCACTGTACTGTCATAGAGGAGAAAAGAGATCAGAACATTTAAGAAGCTGCAATCAGAGAATTTAGACTTTTTCTTCTTAAAGAATTGCTCAAACCGATTCATCGATTATCAAAATTGTTGGTGATTAATTAATCGATTAGTTGTTGCAGCTCTTTGCCTCACTTTTTAAAAAGTATGAATCTCAAATGGATCCTCACAAACATGCAAGAAAACAAACACAAACACACACCAACTGCAGAGCCGGCTGCAACAAGCTGCAGGAGAAAATCAATAACATCTACTGTGCCCCGACACACACACACACACAGCCCCCCTCCCTGTGACCAAAGAACAGGTGATCAGCTGCAAATGGGTGTAGTGAGGGAGGGGGGGGGGAGACAAGCCATTCATCACCCCGGGGTCCGCCACCATCCCCCCCCTCTAGCACCACCACACACACAGCGCAGCAGCAGACATCTCCATTTAAGAGCACTTGAACAGCAGCTAAACAAACTGGGGCCCTCAGGTCGGCCACTCGGGGGGGCCACACAACCGGGGCTGAAGCTCGGCCGACGTGCAGTCCGGCCGGCCGGCCTCCTATTAGGGCGAAGTTCAAAGGAGACGCACACACACACACACACATCTTCAATCACAGGCGACACGGTGGGGAGGGGTCGATAGTTCAAACAGGACCGGTGTGCTGCTGAGCCGACGGAGTGGCCATCAGGTGATCAACAGGCATTTGTGGTGGGAAAAGTTTTTTTTTACTTTTGTGTCAGTCAACGAAGCTGAAGTGAAAAGATGGCGGCGGAGTGTTAACACCAGAGGCCTGTACTACGAAGCAGGATTTGCGGTTATCGAGGTAACTTCAGGGTTAACTCTGGGTTTTCGGTACTACGAAGCTGGTTCACTTCTTATCGAGGTAGATCTCCATGGTAACTGATGCTGAACGGCTAACCTGCTCCGGAGCAGGTTATGTTCCAGATAAGAGATCAACTCGCATGAAAGCACCTCCTACTGACCAATCAGAGCTCAGTGCGGTGATTGTATGATAATATCACACACATATGGAGAAGTTACAGTCATAATCCAGGCAAAAACAAAACAGTTTAAACTGACAAATACAGGAAGGACAGCGGACTTTATGCTCGGGGTGTTTACCGCTTTGGATTATGTTTTTATATTTATTTGTTTTTACTTGCTCTTGGGTCCGTTTCACACCAACAGAGAGGAGGGAAGCAGGTGAAAGAAGGTTTAAATAGTTATAGACGCATTAATATACTTGCAGTGTAAAATAATAAGTTATCTATTCATCTATTACACTCTGAAAAGTTATTCATATTTAGACGAGTATATTTGACTTTTGAGTATTCCGTAAAATTAATAAATCTGTTAATTTACACATTCACACATCTGGAGTTTTTTCTTTCGCCAGCTGTTCTTCCTGCATTTTGCAGCTTCAACTGTGTTACTGTTAGGTAGACATTTCTAACAACAGAAACTGTAAATGTTATGATGTATTATGTGTCTCTCTTGGTGCCTCCGGCGTTTTCTCCCCAATTTCACACTTTGTAAATCAGCTGAGAGCATCAAGAGGTGACCTGAGAGGTGAGACTGGCTGTCTGCCGCCCGACGTCTCAGTCAAAGGCCGACGACCTCCTGACCTCCTGACCTCCCGTGTGAGACCACACTTGCAGCCAGGTGCTGCCTACTCATCCTGTACAGCTTTCTAACACAGTTACTGCAACATCCCCGTAAGAGTCCTCTGAAATCATTAAATTTAATCTGTATGATTTAATTAACATGCTTCTCCACCTAGGGGCGCTACAGACAGCGACTTAATGGAGCTTTACAGCCGGGTGAACTTCAACTATGGTGATCGCTTTAATTACCGGTGGGGGGAATCTACACGGGGGGCAAAATCTGCGTCCAGGCTCAATCTTTTAAGTGCAGGCTGGAGTAGCAGCGGGCTTAATGTCTGTTTATGCTCGTTCACAGAGAGGTTGTGATTACTGACGACGGTGGCGTCACGGAGGGAAACGCAGTCAGCAGGTGCAGACGGAGAGAGGGTGACCAAAAACACAAGTCTGGGAAACGAGCATCCAAATGTCCGGAGAGTTAAGCTGCCTGGCTGCTGATGACGGTGACCGGTGATGATGATTTCACTGCTCCGTTCAAACAAATTGGTCTGCAGGACGGACTCCCAGCAGAGGCAGATTATTAAAGCATTTAATCATAGCAGAAGACTCTCAAATTGATGGATGCACCTTCAAATGACTGTTATTGGTATTAACTGTTCACCGTCTTGCAGCAATTTCAACGTGCAGCTTTGGTTCGTTTGTTCCTGACGTGACATTTTCTGGTAATCCTCAGTGAAACAAGCATTTTACTTGTAACCTGAGAGGGTGGTTCCAGGCTGATAGGAGGCTGTAACACGCGGCTGAATGCTGGCTGTTCAGAGTACAGTCTGTAAGCCCAAACTGCCCGGGGGGCCACTTCAGCTGTGCGACGCCACCTCTGGAGCCCGCTAGTTTATGAAGCCAGGGGCCTAAAGCCTGGATTTACCGAACATATCAGAGCACAGCGCTGCTCTGTTCAGGGACTAGAAATCCACCCAAACTGGCAGCCATAAATTGTCCAGAACGGCTCATGTTTGAGTCTCCCATGCCAAAACGCAGTCATGTATGCCGACACTGGGACGCAAACTAAAGGGGTCTGGGATCAGATATAGTTCAAGCGTTGTTCAAACGTAAACCATAGTAAATCGCAATTAATCGCACATTTTTTATCTCTTCAAAATGTACCTTAAAGGGAGATTTGTCAAGTATTTAACACTCTTATCAACATGGGAGTGGACAAATATGCTGCTTTATGCAAATGTATGTATATATGTATTATTTTAAATCAATTAACAACACAAATCAATGTCAGATATTGTCCAGAAACCCTCACAGGTACTGCATTTAGCATAAAACAATATGCTCCCATCATAACATGGCAAACTGCAGCCCAACAGGCAACAACAGCTGTCAGTGTGTCAGTGTGCTGACTTGACTATGACTTGCCCCAAACTGCATGTGATGATCATAAAGTGGGCATGTCTGTAAAGGGGAGACTCGTGGGTACCCAGAGAACCCATTTACATTCACACATCTGGAGGTCAGAGGTCAAGGGACCCCTTTGAAAATGGACATGACAGGTTTTCCTCGCCAAAATTTAGCGCAAGTTTGGAGCGTTATTTAACCTCCATAGTTATGAATATTATAATGTTACACACTGTTCCTTTAAAGGTCTCCTTCAACCTCCGATCTCCGTGATGCAGACGTCAGTTCCTGACGTCCCTACAGTACCGTTTTAACACCAAACATGCTAACATGATTTAAGGTGGTGTAACTGAACCCCTCCTCTGCTTCTTCCTGCCTCCGTAAACCTACGTGACGACCCACCGACAGCTATACAGATGAACCTTTGCACCGTCTACCGCCACCACCGCCGCCACCGCCACCTCTCAACACATGCATACAATTCGCATTCCTCTGGATCCTTAGATGTGCAGCAGGGTCAGCTCTACATGCCCGGGCTTGTCCTCTGGCTACTTCCTGCACGGTGGTGACTGCAGCGCGGCCCATTGAGCACAGACCTGCTGTCACTACGATGCTCCTCACAAACCGGGCTTCTTTTTGTTATTAATTTAACAGTTAGTTGTCCATTTCAAATTTTACA
Source organism: Sebastiscus tertius (assembly GCA_916701665.1). Lineage (NCBI taxonomy): Eukaryota > Metazoa > Chordata > Actinopteri > Perciformes > Sebastidae > Sebastiscus > Sebastiscus tertius. The sequence continues at coordinate 18,647 of CAKAOH010023853.1, forward strand.
TTTTTCTCTCCGGCCTCAAATTTGTCAGATTGTTTTTTTCCAAGTTAATTATAACATTTTGGTCGCCTAAAAATGTCTTATTCAGATTTCGGTTGTGCTTAGCTCCACCCTCTAGTGTCACTACGTTTAAAAACAGCAGTCCACAAACCAATGGTTGACGTCACGGTGACTACGTCCACTTCTTATATACAGTCTGTGTTTAGTGTTCATTAGCATCCTAACATCCCAAACTAAGATGGTGAACATAGACATTATACCTGCCTAGCGTCAGCATGTTAGCATTTAGCTCAAAGCACGACTGTGCCCGAGTCAAGTCTCAAAGAGCTGCTGGCATGGCTGTAGACTTTCAGTTTCCATATGTGTAAATACAATCTGACTTTCTACTATTGTCCCCTTATTTCTTCAAACTTTCTTTTTCTTTTCTTCCTTTCTTGTTTTTTTTTCTTTCCTAAAATGGAAATAAGAAGTAAAAACTGAAAACTGTATTGGAGTATAGAATTTGAGTCAATATATTTTGGCTGAAGGAACAAAAATAAGAAAAGAGATCATGAATGACAAAAAAACTAGAGAAAGCAAAGGATGCAGAGAAGTACAGGAGGCATTAGAGGGACTGACATTAATAGAGAAAGGAGGAAAACGTCAGTCAAGCATGAACATTTCAAACTAATCCTCCGTCACAGTCAAACGATATCAGTGGTTCAAACCTCTCAACACTCCGATATGAAGAACAAATAAAAACCATGAGATCAGCTTAAGCCCGTCTCCGACGCTCACTATGTAAATGTTCCCACTTTCGGTGGATGCAGGGAATTTCTCTCCAGTGATAACAAAAAACACACGACGCACACGCCAAACCTCAGCCATCAATCACACGGGCTTTAACAGAGCAGCGACGCAGAGAGACTTTTATGTGGGTGGGATGGAAATAGGTTTTTCTCCTCCAATAATTAGCTTATCAGACCATTTACACGGCTAAGAATCATTAGCACCAGTTTAATGAGGTGGCTAAAAATAGAGGGAGCTCATAAAGGATGAGAGGAACCTGCTGGAACCAGAGCTTCACACCGCCGGTGTGTGAGAGCATAAATTCACAACAGCGTTCATGTGTGGCGGCGCATTCTTACATCAGTGTATTTACGAGTGTGTCTGTGTGTCATGTTCCTGTTTGTGTATGACAGTGTGTGTGTGTATGTGTTCATACTTCCTGTGTGTCACTTTTACTTTTTTGTTGAGACGGCACTGAATGAGAAAACTATCAAAACAAGTTTCCCTGTTTTGATGTATGGCACATGAGCGACTCCATTGTGGTTTTCTGATATTTATTTGTTGTTTGGTTTCATATTTTTATGCAATAAATGTAACTATGTAGGCTGTTCACACTGTTTGTAGCTACGACATTAATGTAATTCGTGGCATAGTCCCTTCCCCTCCGGTGGACCACCATGGGACCTTATTTTGGAAAGAATATGTACTGTAGTTAACGGCGAGAGACAGATCATTTTTTTGATCCCGTTTGAATTGCACCCTAAATTACACCTATGTTTGTCAATTTAAAAGATAATATTGCAAGTCAAGAAAGTCTCTGTTTGTTGTAAAACTGTTGAAGTATCAGACTGTGAAAATACGTCATTAGAAAGACGGCACACCCAAAAGTCGCGTAAGTGACGTCTCTCTCTCTGAAGCTACGATGTCTGAGTGTTTCCTCCTGGGATGAACTCACACCAGCAACACGTCTGATCCTTCTTTCTCTTCCTGGCTGATAAAAAGAGCAGGAGTCGCTGGATGAAACACATCAGGTCAGATAACGGTGCTGTATGTTGTGCGAGACGAGAGACGTAGTTCACTGAGCGGTTTCACACTAAACTAAATGATACGATGACAAACTGAGACTTTCCTGACTTGCAATAATTGCTTTTAAATTGACCAACATCATGTGTGTGATTCATGGACAATTCAAACGATATTGAAAAACGATTTGTCTTGCGCCGTTGACTAACATGGGGACACTGGAAGGGGAGGGACTTCGCCTCTCTATTTGTTTGTAATCCACGTAATCATGAACCAGGAAGTATAAAGTGCGACCAATTCTATGTAGGGAGGAGGTCAGGGCGGACAGGTGGATCCAAAAACACTGGACTTCCACCCAGGAGACCACTGTTCATGTTCTGAAACCAGAAATCAACGCTGACTTATTTGTCACGTAACTTCCGTACTTCAGTAACGCCGCTTCTAAAAGTTATTGTAACACAAACTGATCTTTTCCTAAACCTTCCTACGTTGTTTCCTGTGAAGACGAAGACGGGAGGTTATTTTGAAAAGACTGCACGAAGAGTGAGGAATCATTTTTTGAACTGCTTTATGAGGATCCGTTGAATTATGATGACATTTTCTTGCAGGATATGAACATAAAGTAACAGTTGCTACATGAAGTGAAAGGACGTTTTGAAAGCTGCAACTGTTAAATTTCCTAATACTTTAAATCTCTCAGAAGTGCTTTGACTTTCTGCTAAGAGCTGAAAGAAGTACAGTTTAAAATCAGTGTGCTAATGTCCATGCCGACACACACACACACACAGATGCACACACACACGGCACAAGGACAGCAGGACCTCACAAACTGAGCAAAGTGAGACGTGGAGACACCTGAAACCAGGATTTGTTTGCCAATATCATTTGATGATCGAGCAGAGCGTTCACAGTCTGGCTGCTCTCTCTCGCCTTCACTGAAGTGACGTGAGCAACTGTTTGGGCTGAGGGGGTCAAGTAGGGTGTGTGTGTGTGTGTGTGTGTGTGTGTGTGTGTGTACAGACTGTGGGTAGAGTAAGTTACAGTCTGGGGCAGCTGGAGCAACACCCACACAAAAAAAACACCAAGCACTCACAGACATACAGTATACAAACACACACAGCCAAGAAATCTATGGAGGGTTATAAATGCCAAAACTGCTGAATGAGCAAAAAGCTAATTCAAACTTGCAAGTTTTATAAACACAGTACAATGTTTGTGCAAAACGCTCAGTTTGAAATCAGCTCTCCGTCTGTTCCTCAGATTTTGAACACTTGTGACTGTAAGATGGCGCTTACCAACATTTGGGCTTCAGCAGAACATGCCAAAGTGTTCCATGCCAGGCGTGCAGCTCTAGTAACGGGACTCCTTTTGCATCCACAAAGCATCGATCAGACTTTCTCTGCACTTACAAATGTGTTTGTGTGTGCTCTCAAATCCTGGCTCACACACTGACTTCCTTCTGAATTTGTTTTGTGCTCAGAAATATTGCTAATATATTATAATATACATATAAAATAATGAATTACTCGAGGGCTGTGGAATACATTACGCCAATGAATACCAATGAGAAAGCAGAATGGTCAACAAAATCTTCGTGAGGTGAAAATGTGACTTGACGATATGAAAGCAGGACATGAATGATCAGCCGATTGCAAAGTGAAACTTAACGAACAGGACACAAACAGCGGCCTCCTTGATGAAAGCCCTGTGTTTGTTGGACCCATCCATCTCCACTCTCACCCGCCTGGTATGTCTCTTATATGCTCTTTAAACTACGTCACCACAGCACTTTCCCAAAGCATTTACGGTTGCTGCGGATAGGTTTAAATTATAGTTAAAGGAAAGCCCGGTGCGTCACATACCGATGCTAAAGGGTGCCTTGTGCGGCGGTATCAAACGCTGACGCCCGTGACAACGCGTCAGTATTTGACACCCTAGGAACGAGCTGAAAGTAACTACAGCTGTCAAATAAATGTTTATAGTAAAAAGTACAACATATGCCAGTGAAAGGCAATGGAGAAGTATTAAGTAGTATAAAATGTAAATTCTTAAGTAGAGCGGCAACTACCGATTATTTTAATTTATGACTAATCTGCAGATTAATTCTCCAATTCATCATTTGGCTCATATCATAGCAATAGTGATCATTACACTTGCCAAGTCCAGGGTGACGTCTACCAACCACCCAAAACACCAAAATATTCAAGTTACTATAATAGAACACAAAGAAAACTAACAAATATTCACATTTGAGAAGCTGGAACCAAAAATAATGACTTAAACGTTTGTCAGTTATCTAAATTATTGTTGATTCATTTTCCTACTCTACGCTGAAATAGTTCAACATTATACTTAAATCTTGAGTTAATGTGCGCCCTCCTTTTCCCAACCGGTTTTGTCATTAGTGAGCTTCCATAAGCGCTGTAGACACATGCAGCAGAAACACACACTGAGAGCAGAGTTGGGGGGTTGGCAGTAAGATTACTCCTGCCAGCCTCTTGGCCCTGATCCCCGTCCAGTTTGTAGCTGTTACTAAACCTCAAACTGAATGAAGCAACTGACAGCAGACTGATGGCAGCGCCTCTGTTCCTCTGAGTGGCAGCCTCAGACTTCAATACAACAACAGAGAAAAAGGGAAAACGACTCTTGTGTGAACTCATACATGGGTTTCCCAAAAGAATCAACATTTCTAACAAGCAGATTTAAACAGTTTGACACTTGGCTCCTCAGAAAACCACAATACATACTACAGAGTGGAGACATTGCTCATTTAAACTACAGGAGTTTTATGTGATCACAATCTACAGTAGAAATGACTTGGAAGTGGTCTTTTTTTATTTATTCAAATTGTAAACCAACTTCACATCACGACTGAGAAGAAGAAAAGGCTTCACTAATGTTGACAAAATGTCAGATTTTGTCTCGTAAGGTTAAACTAACTGGACCTTGATATGCCGTAATGTCTTTTTAGTAACTAACAAAACCAGCCTTATTTAGGTTTGGTGACAATACAAAATGGAGATTACACAATTCATTTTTTAATGGTTGAACACACTGTATTTTTTCTGAAAAGTGAAGCCAATGCTGAAGTGCCTTAAACTTGCATTCTTGCATGCAGCCAAAAGCCAAGATGGTGACAGTAGTGGCCACACCTCCACATAACTGCAGGTAAACCTGTAGATTATCAGATTATTTCTTATTACAAACTGAAAAGTTTTGCCAGTTTAACTCTCGCAGCTGTTTGTTTATGTACTTTGAACCATTTTATTGCTTTTCTATATTCAACTTGTGCACTCACATTCTATTATTGCAGCTCTAATCACCCAATTTGATCTCAGAAGAATCGTAGCAATTTCAATATGCATGGAAACAAGTGTGGAAGAGAAGGTGCTGATATTGTGTGTGTGTTGTGGTGGTGGTGATGATTTAGCTGGGCTGAGTTGCTGGTGTGGGTGAGCTGTTAGCTGGGAGAGGCCGGGATGGGAAGTCTGGGAAAGTCTTAATGACAGACTAGTGGCGAGACGAGACACAGAGCCATAACCATGAATCACATGGTAATTAATGACCAGGTTCCCATGGTCGGGGCTTGTTTGATGGTAAAACAAAAGCTATCTGGACCACGCAAGCATTATTTACACACACATTAGACAGATTAAGATAGGGGGGAGGCGGGGGAGGGAGGTGGAGGGGGGGCAAGGTTAAAGAGAGCCACTTACGTGGTGTTTGCGATAAGAGGAGGGTAGTAACATGACCAGCAGGTAAAGTGGAGACGAGATGGACTGGAGCTAATGAGGGAGTGCGGGACCAGCTGGCTGCCCGGCTGCAGAGTGAAGGGGAGGGCCAAAGGTCCCGCTAATGATAGCCTCGGCCTCTCCCGACTACACCGGGGTCACACACCGGGGCAATAAAGCAGAGCCGGCCTGCATGAAGACGTTAAACATCACTGAGAATCATGTGGTCGCTGCATGCCTGCCGGTGAACTTACAGTCATCTCACTCATTTTCTCACCTTCACAACAATGAGTCATGTCGTCGGTTTCTCACAGGGAAAAAAAGAGAGAGAAAGAGGTGATAAAAATGATGAGAGCTGCAGCCAAAGATCTTTTACAGTGCAGGATTTTTATGGGATACTATTAGAGTTGCAATAAAAAAAGAAAGACGGTTATGTCCAATGACACTTTCTGTAAAAACCGTATGGTTTTAATACTAAAAGATATTCACTTATAACGGCCTAAAGGACCACTCTGAAGTTTGGGCGTGTTTTAGTCCCCTTACAACAAATCTCCTAGACTTTACACCACTGGTGGCCATTCTCCAAAGCATAGGATATCACAGTAAGGATGTTTGCAAGTGAAAGCAAGATAACAGCTTCATTAAAGCTGAAGTAGGCCAGATTGTCTACTATATCATGACAATAGTGCATAAAACAGATAAACTGAAAAAAATCATGTGCCACTGGTGTCCTCCGGTGCTCCTAACGGCATCTGCAAGATTTCACAGACAGGAGGAAAACGAGCAGTAAGAGCTGATCAGAGGTCTGCTGTCCAGCTGCCGTCTATGAGAGCCGGCTGTCAATCACTTGCAAACTCCGATCAAACAGTCAAACTAGGCAGCGCTGATCAAATATGAATCAATATTCTGTTACGTTAATGTCTATTTCT
>CAKAOH010023859.1:0-10682 GCA_916701665.1 Sebastiscus tertius
GGGAGCAATGCAGGAATTTCATCATAGAAGGGAAAGGACAAAAGGTAGTGTTGGTCTTGCAATGATAATTCAGGTCCCTTGATTGTCCTCTTTTCCAAGGTTCCAGGTTATTGCTCCTGCTGTTCCAGCTCAAAGCTTCCAGAATTCCATTTCCTGGGTCTCCAGACTCTCCAGTTTCCCGGTTCTCCGGTTTTTCACTGTGAAGTTATTGTTTAAATATGTACAGTACCCCAACTTCATAGAGATTGAAACATCCACTCCAAGATTTTTAACTGGAATCCACTCAATGACAAACAGCTTTTCCTTTTTCCCTCCTTTATTTTGTAGGTTGAGATGAAGGTTCAGTTGATTTGGGAATTATTATCCATTAGTCATTTAGTCATTTAGTCATTTAGCCATTAGGTGAAAAACCTTTGAAACAGAAAAAATACAGAAAAGAAAATATACACATTATTACAAAATAAGTATAAATAAGGACAAATTAATTTTTTGAGACTTTTCAAAATTCATTAATCCTTATTTAATTTAATGCACACACTCCTATTAAATGCCTCATGTTAAATGCAAATCAGCAAATGCCTGGGCTGCCATAGCCTTTGCCTTAACATAAAGGTAATATGTATATGTGTATTATATTATTTTATTTAATTACTATTTTTAAGTATTTATTTAAACATAAAGTATTTTAGAATTAGAGCCGGAAGCGGCAGTTCGTGTGTTCAAGCCTTTTTCGCTCAAGGTACTCTTGTGGACATAGCTTGCAAGTTTCGAGATGATGGGCCAAATGGTTGTTGACTTATTATCTTCGAAATGCAATAAGATAACAACAAGCTATATGCAGCTTTTGATGAGCTTGGTCCAATAATGATCCACAGAATATTTGGTAGCAATCTTCAGTATGGTAAATTAAGCTCACTGCCCCTTTAATTTGTCCCTTTAATCTAGTTCAGACATAGTTTAGTACTGACAATCCACCAGGTTTGATGTGTCCCTTAGGTTCTGTTTACACTGGTCTGTTAGTAACTGTCTGATTTCAGACTACCGTTTGCGCATGCACGCGCACATGCATGAACCTGCTTGAACGTGAGGTTCACTTAAGGGTCCCGGTTTGAGGGTTTGTAAATATGGTCACCCTAACATCACCTAACATCACCTAAAGGTAAACTACTAATTAGCTGGTCATGTGAATTCTAACACAGCATGAGCTTCAGCCTGAGACATCGTCATTGTGGCTCTTCAATACTGATCACAACTGAGTGACATTCAGAGCAGCCTTCATTTCTCAGTCTACTGTTAGCAACCGACTTCATGCTATCAAACAGAACACATTACAACATCAGTTTAAACTCAAGACACCAACTGTAACTCTCTACTCACGTGTTGCTGACCACACTCATGCCTGGATGGCTGATAGAGGACAACTCTGTATGATGAAAAGCCTCCGTGTGTTTTCATCTCTCCTCTTCACCACTAACTAGAAACGAAACTCAGCGGTGCGTTCACTGTCACCTCAAGAATCAGTCATCGGACTATCTATCGATAACGTGGCACTTTTCCGCCAAAATGAACTAAATAGGTTTTATTTCTGGAAGCGCCCCCAGTGGTCGATTTGAATGAAACTTTCAGGGGATGTTTCAGGTACTCTTGTGAACATATGCTGCAAGTTTGGAGATGCTGGGCCAAAGGCTTGTGAAGTTACGTCTATTGATGTGCTGAGCCCTGCCCACTTAAGTGCATTGGTCAATATCTTCACAACGCAATAACATATCAACAAGCTTTTAATGATTTGTAATAAGTTCCATCGAATTATGATCCACAGAAAATTTGTTACTAATCGGACCTATGGTTTAGGAGGAGATGTCAAAAATGTGTTTTTCAAACAATTCAACATGGCGTAAAATCTAGTCAGTGGACTTTTGTGGTCCAAGAGACTTTTTTGTAGAACACAATCAGCAGCATATGTGTGTCAAATTTCATTCCAGTTCACAGCAAACTGAGCAAAGGCATAATTTAGCATAAAATGCTAAATAGGCCACGCCCACATGCACAGATCAATACGACACTTCAGATATTGGTTAACCCTAACCCTAACCCTAATAAACTGGCACAAACTCAATTACGGCAGCTGAGACTCTACGGTGCATTAAAGTGTCAGTTGTGTGGAAGGTAGAGTTGTCTTGACCAGTATGGTAGATTTTGATGAAGGCTAGCTATGTCAGAGTCATCACTTTTGTGAGATCCAGGGTTGAAGTTGTTGTGGATGTGGTTGAAAGACCCTGTATGGTGGCAGGTGATGCTACTACCAACAATGTCACCTGTGATGAGCTCAGTGTTGTCAGCAATAGAAGATGCCAGTTGATTGCAGACGAGCTTGTGAGTTTTGATTATGACAGCGAGGTGGTCATCATCTAACAGCTGGATAGCTGAAGATGTTGACCTGTCATGAGTCAATGTGATGTTTCTCCAGGCAGACAGGTCCATACTGGCAGTGATGTCAGCAACACCATAATCATTACAGTCCATTAGTATACCACTGTGTTTCCGCATATTCCTGATGTTTTGTTTCATCTGCACTTTCATCAGTGGTAAAAGTGACCTGTGTAGGTCAGGAACAGAAGAGAAAAAACAGATAGTATTAATTAAGTAATGTATTCGTAAATAGTATTTGAATGAGGATTTGTTAGAGGACTGACGGATGTGAAGAGGGCAGCTATTCCAGTGAGTGATGGCACGGTAAATGACCGTCTTTTTTAAGGCATTAGATTTTGGGTGAGGTAACATGATTTGGCCATCACCTGCTGTTCTAGTGAAATGGCTGTGAATGGTACATGCATGCAGTAGTTGTGTAATGACTTACTTTTTTGATAGTTCCAGGGTCTTATACGGCACTTCTTCCAGGCCGAAATGCTGTATGTCCAATGAAGTAGTGCAGCTGGAGAATGGGAGTGCCAGAAGTAATGACATGGAGGTGTTCCTGTGTATCTCATTTTCAGTCTGCCAGGAAGGTTTCTAGGTGGATTTGGAGATTCTGACTGGGATCCTAAAAGAAACAAGCAGGAGGGTGATTATTGGAAACAGTTAGAGATACATGGAGTTACAGTGAATGTGTATTAAATTGAAATGACATAGCTCAAATGGGTCTGTTTGTGGTGAGTGTGTTAAAAGGAGTTGCTTACTTACTGTGTGGTCTTGAAGATGTTGTAGTCATGGCCATTGAAGACAACAACTGTCTCATATGAGTCTTTAGTGTAAAATGAGGTGTTGATAGGGGCAGTTTCCAGGTTTCAGGTTCCAGGTTTTGAGGAGGGGTTGTGGATGTTTCCCCACAGGTCAAGACAGGTAAGGGCACCTTGTGAGGAGAAGCAGAAGTTAGGTGATAGCAAATGAAGGTCTGTCACACAAAGATGTGAAAAGAGAATAGATTGAAGTTTACCTGTTACAGGACATGGAGTCTGGTTGCTGGGCTGATGTGGTGTGTTGCCTCAGTGGAAATGGAATGGCTAAGGTCTCATAGAGATTAACATTGGTGGAACAGTGGAGTATGCCTTCCAATCTGAACAGTATTCAGAGTGGAAGATAAAGGAAGAACTTAATTGTACAGGGAAACTTGTTTTTAATTGTGTATATGACAGTAAACGCTTTGATGCCTTAACCTTGAAAACACTACGAAGTGTAATACATACCATGTCAAGATAGCTGTAATATACTGGAAGCATCAACAAGGATGTCAGTAGTGTCTTGGACGTACAGGTGATCGATTAAACTGTTCTTGTCAGTGGTTGCAGTTTGTAAACATGAGGTGTATTCAATAGTTACTATTTCTGCATTGAAGTTATGGGACACTCTTTCACACAGATAAATGATGATTATGGCATTATTAACGATAGTGTGGTAATGTCAAGAAAAATCTAGGAAAGTACAATACGTACCATGTCATGATAGCTGAAATATACTGGCAGCACATCAACAACAACGCTGGCAGCATCTTTGACGTACACGTGATCAATTAGAGTGCCCTTGTCAGTTGTTGCAGTTTGCACATACTGGGTGTAATTATGTTCAGCAAAAAACCTGTCCAGTTTACTGTTGTCCAGTGCATTTTCATTGAAGTCCCCCATGATGATTTTCTTGCCAGGACACTGGTCAATGATGTTAAGCAGTTGCTTTAGGTGTTGACAGAAAATGGTCAGAGAATAAACTGCGGGTCTGTAAAGAACTGCAGCAGTCAAGTTAATACTGTTTACTTGAAATATTAAACACTCAATATTGTAGCACTTTGCAGGCCATATCAGAACATCTTTTGTCAGAGAACGGTATATTCCAACTCCTCCAGGAGAGTCGTTTTTAAGGTTTTGCAATTGTGGATACGTGTTGTTATAACTATGACCACGAGAAAGATGTGTGAACTGAAAGCCTGTAAGACTAGGTTGCTGCGGTGGATCATTAACTCCTAACCATGTTTCTGTAAGGCAAATGCAATCAGCATTATTCATGTGAGCATTAGCTTGAACATCTGGAAAGTGACCGTTAAGACTTTGAGTGTTGTGCAATATAATGGTAAAAGCAGATTGTGTTATGTTGGCAGAAGTTAGAGGTGATATAAATGGTGGCATTTTGCTTGTTGCATCTGCTACTTTTGCATTACAATAAATGGTAGATTCCTTAAAGTCCTTAATTGTTAAGCCACATAGAGTTGTAACACGACTGAGAGCGACATATGCTTGTCCTGAGGAAAAGACCTTGCTGAGAGACACAACAGCTTTGTCAATCGTTAAGCCTTGTACTTTGTGCACAGTGCAGGCCCATGCCAATCGTATTGGATATTGTCTGCGTAAGCCTCCATTATTGGTGACCTTATCTTCCTCTGGTTCTAGGACAGTTATTATTATTCCTTGAGGGTCAATCGTGCGTGTTTTTGAACGTTGTTTTTGACCAACCTTGGGATCATCAAATGCCACATGAATAGAAATAGGGAAATAGTTGTCATTGTCCTCATTCTCTTGACTGTTACCCACCATGTTCACAATAGTTCCAAAAGCACCATTCACAAACCCATCAGACACATCAATGTTTTTCAGCAACATTATACAAGCTCCAATTCCTGCACTGACATATTTCTGTAGACAAGTATTGTAAACTTTGTGATGATGACCATCCTTTGGCTCTAGTCTACCTGTTTCAGAATTCCTCTCATAATCATAGGCTTTTAATGATGACAGGCTCTGGACAAGTGGCATGTAAGTGAATCAAGTTATAAGCATCAACCTCTTTATTTGTAGCGAAAATGTGTAATGCATCGCTGTCTTCTCCAGTTTCACAGCTTTTGAGCATTTGAAGATCACAATCGAGGAGAGGTTCATCCTTTTTATGAGTACGTATATGATTCAAGGCATGAGCTAAGTCTGAATCCTTTTGTTTGACTATTTGAGTGAGCTCAGCAATATGAAATTCATCCTCCCCTAGGTTTATGTATTTGAAGTCACAGTACAAAGCAGAACCTTTTACTGGTGGTAACTGATAAAAGTCTCCAAATGCAATGATACACACTTTGGCAAATGCAGTGTTGTCACCTGGTTGATTGATTTGTCTCAATCTGCCATGTATGTATGATGAAAGTCTGTGGTCAACCATGGATATTTCATCTATGATCAATATTTCAAGGTTTCCTAGCTTTGCACGTAAGGAGTTAATTTTTTCTTCTGTTAAGTCTTTGATTGGAACAGACAAATCTATTCCTATTGAAAATGTATTATGGATAGTACTTGCATTTATGTTGTAGGCAGCGACACCTGTGGGTGCTGTTGGTACTACAGTAGGGGCATCTGGTTGATCTGGATGAAGTCTTTTGAGAATTCTCGTTGACTCATACTGAATGGCTTTGATCAGATGGCTTTTCCCTGTTCCTGCTCCGCCTGTAATGAATACTTTTAAGGGCTGAGGATTCTCACCATTGACTTTCTGCAGACACCACTGTCGAATCTTGTAGGAAATTGCAGACTGTTCCTCATTCAAAGATTGTAACAACTCCAAAGCTTCTGTTCGTGTAATTTGTGTTGTATTAGCCTCTATTGTGTAAAGACATTCTTTGTTTGGCTGCAGGTCTGGGATGTTATCATCACTGGAGTGTTCATCATTTGTTTCATTTGTCTCTTTTCTTAATGCTTGACATTCCAGTCTTTCTTCTTCTGCTTGTGGACATATATGTGCCCATGCATCTTCCAGTTCATCATTGGCTTGTACCATCTTTTCAGCTTCATCTATTTTGTCAGCTTCTTTCTCAAACAGAGCTCGGTTTCCATCCACTATAGATGTCACATTCTCCAATGTGTTGTTCTCATTGTGCACAGCTCCATGGTCATAAAAATGGGGTAGAAATAGTTGCAGTATGCTGCGGTGGTAGGTTTCAGAGTGTTTCATTGGTGACAATCTAGCATAGCAGATCACAGCAGGTTTGTCTTCATTAGTTCTTCTGCTAATAAAACCAAAGTCATTTTTTAGCTGAATCACATTACTCCTATCACCTTTGGGAATTTGTGATGTAGCAAGAATTCTGTACTGCGAGGCAAATGTTGCAAGGCACATGTATGTAAACGGTTGTGTGTCTGGTCTGTTTTTGTATCGATCCACAACATTCTTCATCCACAACTGCTTGTCATCAGTCTGATCTTGTTGTTTAAGTTGACTCAAGGGTATACTCATTCTGACGGGATGTTCACCGGTTGGTATGAACTGGGTTCCACGTGAGGAGTGTTTAAGTGGTAGTCCGGTTAATTTGAAACAACATTCTTGTGCTGAAACTTACCAATCTTTTTCATTGACTCCTTAGCTTGTAAATTTCCATTCATGGTCTCCTTTTGAGCCTGATCAAGCAGCAGTCCCATTTCACGTTCACTTTTGAGGGCATATGAAATAATGTACACCACACACGAATACGCATCCACAATGAATTGAATGTCCATGTTTGCCTGCCAGCAGCGCAGGAGATCTGGATTGTACTGGTTTATCCAGACATCTTGTGGTTTCCGTTGCAACACAATGCTTGTTCGTTTGGTAAGCATGGAATTTGCTTTCTCAAAGATTCTTTGTGATATGTTAAAACACTGGAAAAATTCCTCAGCAGAGTGGAACTTCTGCCTTTCTTCACGATTTGATAGGACTGTTTTCATTGCTTCAAACATTTTTCGGACTGCTTCTATTTTCATCCCAAGTAGGTTGATATTTGGCTCTGTTTCAAGAGTGACATGATCAGTTTTTTCAGAGTCAGCATCTTGTTTTCCCTTAAATTCTGTAGCAATACCTGGTCTGGCGACAAATGTGTGTTTTGAAACTGGTCTTGGAAAGTTGAATCTGCAGTTTATGGCTCCTTTCTTCTGGATCAGACGGCATCTGATATGTGACATTTATCACAAAATTGTGCAACCTTTGCATCGGAGTCTTTGTCCACTTTTGGAGCTTCATTAACCCAAAATAATGTGTGTATGTGAGGTGAACCACGCATCTGAAATTCAACTCGATAAGAGAAATCTGTGATCTTTCCTATTGGTGCTGCAGGGCTTTGTAGAACATCTTTTAAAAAGCATTGCCATCTGAAGTCAAACATTCTGGCAGCAGTCACTGGATTGCGCTTTAATAATCCACATTTGTCTGCCCAAGAAAGGTCTTCCAATTTCACTTCCTTGCGTTCTTGCCTAAGCATAGCATTCAGCATTTCAGGCCATCTCAAGTCAGCAGAGCTAAATGAACAAAACCATGTAGGGATACCAAGCTGTCTTAACATTGCAAACAAATCTTTCTGTGCTGATTGCCAAAATGGAGGTGTTCCTCTGATAGGCCTGAGGAATTTATAGCCTTCATCAAAATGCAGATTTTTTTTCAAAGCTTCCAGGTCTGTAAGGATGTCACTGGTAACATCTTCAGTCAAACCTTTGTCTGTCCCTTTTCTCAAAGCTATTGACACGTGTGATATAATTTGATTCAGTTCTGACACATATTGAGCATAGAATAAGTAATCAGTGTTTTGAGCAAAACGACCATCTGCATTAAGTATCCGCTGATTGAAATACTTACATAAAGTTAATCTTTCTGGGCCCTCAGCATGAAAAATAGGTGCTCCTTCTGGAAATATGACTGGAAAACATTTTGGTTCATTTGTGGCATCAGACAACAGTCTTATAGGAGAATTTCCTTCTGCTGGGGCGACAGATAGAATCCCATCAAAATGCTGATCGAGTATTTCTTGACCCAGATCCACAGGTTGTAGACAAGAGGAAGCAAACATTCCATGCTGGTCTTTAATGTGTGAGAAGTCCTGTATTTCTGGTGCATCATCATAGTCCTTGTCTGAAGTTTCATTATCAATTCAAGTTTCCACAGTTTCAGCATTTCCTATAATTTCATCATTTCCAACCATTTCTTCTTCAATCTGTTCTTTGTCAGTTTCTTCAAAAGTATTAATCCAGTGTGGATTAATACTCACATCTTTATACCATGTATTATTGATTATTAGGTAATTCAGACCATTTTTGATATGTCCTGTGTCCACGTGCATGTCTTGATAATGACCTTTGTAGCTCAGTTTACGTTTCAATATCATCCTCACCATTTTATCCTCACTTTCATCTCTTGGCAAAATGCTTGTCACATGTGATAAATTGGATGGCACACATACAGTTGGCCCTTGCACAGAGTTCTGGCCTCCTTTTCTTAAAGGTACGAGTCTGATGAACGGTATGTGCAAAGAAATGAGATGTTGTTCCAATTCATTAAGACACTGAAGCTCAGGGAGTATGGGCTTTAAATGTAAGTTGTTAGCAACACTCTGGCCGGGCAATTTACCTTTAAGCAGATATCTATCACACGTATGGCAGATCCATAATTTGGAAAAAGCCTCGTCCTGAAAACTGCAATTCTTCTTACAAGATTTATCACATACGTGCAAATAAGTGCTTGTTAGGCATTTATCAACAAGTGCACTGCAATCTGTACCCACTGTAGAATATGTGTTGTATGTACATCCTTTAACTTGTGTTGTATGTACATCCTTTAACTTGCTTTCTGAAAAGAAGTCTATGACAAGAACAACAGACATATTCTGGTCCACGCTTTACTGATTTACGGAAATCTTCAATAACACAAGTGATGTCAAATTTTCTGTCCTTTTGTTTTTTAGCACCGATTTGTTTTCTACTTTTCACTGCAGTTTTATATGCTTCATCATTGTGATACTTCTGCAATGTTGCTTCACATAATTGTTTCTTCAGATCAGGCTCATTCGCATATCTTTTCTTACTTTCCTCACGAACGTAGTGTTGAAATACGGCATCGTTAGCATATTTACTGCGACTTTTTTCACGCACATGGTGTTGAAATACTGTATCACTAGCATATTTTCTACGGCTTTCTTGACGTACACGTGCTTGAAACTCTTCATCCTCAGAATATTTTCTACTGCTTTCTTCACGTACACGTGTGTGAAAATCTTCGTCCACAGCATATTTTAGCTGACTTTGCTCACGAACGTAGTGTTGAAACTCAGAGTCATTATGGTACTTTTTGTTACTTGCATTTCTAACCGATTTTCTGTATTGCTCATTTGTGGCATATTTTACTCTCTCTCTTTCTAGATGTTTACCTTTCCTGGTGAAATATGTTGCTTTTCTTTTCTCTGAAATGTCCTCTTTATCTTCATATGTTTTTTCCAAAGCTTTTAATTTCCTCTTTCTTGACCAACAGTCTGCATGATATTGTTCTTTCTTTGTTGTCTTTCCATCTGAACAATGTGTGTCCCGATGTTTAATGTTTGTATCATGATCAGACAATGGTTGAGCAGTTGAGTTTGACACAGTTTCACAAGGTTTGAGAGTTTGAGATTTGGAGCATTTGGAGCATTTGAGAGTTCTGTACACGGAGGGGATGGTTTATTGCCAGTGCCCGTTGGGGTTGGTGTTTTGCCAGTGCCCGTTGGGGTTGGCGTTTTGCCAGTGCCCGTTGGGGATGGCGTTTTGCCAGTGCCCGGAGAGCCAGCATCAGCTGGACCCTCCTCCCAAGTCTGCTCTCCAGGCTCAGCCTTCTAGTTCAGGTTTGGATCCTGAGAGGGGGGGGGGATACAGACAGAAAGAGAGAGAGAGGGAGATTGAGATTCACAGAGAGAGAGAAAATGAGAGAATTTTTTGTAAATAGTAAATGACCATTTTCAAATCCATAGGGACACATAGGCATCAACAGATATTTAAGATGTTTAATGCATAGTATATGTCTTTTATCAACTTCAAAGAACTGTATGTAGGATCTGGCAGTATCTAGCGGTGATGGATTATTATTAATTGCAAATTACAGCACGCTTCTTAGCCTTTTTCTGTCTTAATTTAATAGAAACAACATATTTAATTAAAGCTGCAAGCAGCGATGAACGGGCCCTCGCCCACGCTGGCACGTTTGGGGAACACGCAAGTCGGGGAACACGCTGTCGTGGCAGTTATCTGTCTTCAGACCAGGACTGTTATCCAGCTTGAGAAGTTTGGAGCAGCTGGGACTAGGTAAAGGCAAGTAACAGCAGCCTTCTGTGTCATGGGGTAACTTCAAAATTCACGTACGACATCACCGTTCGACCGATCAAAATTTCCTTCGCAATTTAGCATCACAGTAGTTTGAGGATTATACCACCCAAATTTCACGCGAATCCG
>CAKAOH010023865.1:0-14337 GCA_916701665.1 Sebastiscus tertius
TGTGTGTGTGTGTGTGTGTGTGTGTGTTTTTGAGAGAGTTTTAAGGGTGGCTCAGTAATCGGATGAGCCCCAGCAGACGACACTACTAGACAAAATATGAAGGCTGGCTGGACCCCCTAATCTGTCTGGGGAGCAAACCACCCCCCCCCCTCCAACACTCTCTCTGTCACACAAACACACACTATCGGCTGATGCTCATGATTACAACAAGAATTACTGTAGTAGGTTGTATTTCCTCTGTAGATTCATTAACAGACTTGTCACTTGTTAGAACTTCCTGTCGTAGCAGTCTAAATATTTCCCACCTTTGCGGGAAAAAAAGATTGTATAATATTTTAGATTAGGCCGGGATGTGCCCGCGTAATTGCCAATGTGAGACAGTACTGTTTTTGTTCAAGGGGTGTGTGGGTATGTTTGTGTGATCTGCCTGTCTGAACACCCCCCTCTGCTTCACACACACTAACACACAGACACACACACACAAGCACACAAGCACAGACCCCTCTCCCTCATCTATCCCTAATGAACTCTGAGTGAGTTTGCGCCGGGTCCAACACAGTGGCCAATCATTGGGAGCCTCGTGTCTGAACTGTGACCCCTGTGCCATCTGAGGCCACAGGCATGATGGGAGAACTGTCTGGGTAGACTCGGAGGGACGGATGGATGGAGGGCGTGGGGGGGGAGGGAAGTAGTGAGAGAAAATGTAAGGGGGAAATGGTCAGGAATAGGCAAACGAGATGTTTCAAATTGCAAATAAGCTCAAACGTTGTATACAAATATTTTAATATCCTGTTGTTGTCATATGTGGGAAAACTTCTGTGCTTCGTGTGCTGGCGTGTGAAACTGCTAAAACACTAATCAAGTATTGGCCATCCTTATTATCTTTTAAGATATATTGCAAACTCAAGTGTTAATTGCTATAATTTGACAATTTGAGAAATATAATTATTTCACTGGACTTTTGTCATCTATATCAACACCTTAAATGCTTTGAATTAAAATGCTTTGTATTACCAATCAATTATTCTCATATTGTTATTTGCAATTAACACAACCCTAGTGTAAGTGATGACGCAGTGTTTCACATGTCAGAGCTGGTTCTTTTTAAATGTAGGGAGTCAGCAGCCCTGTGTGTTTGACAAGAGACGTGAATGAAGATGAAAAGAGGTGGACCCTGATGGTGGTTTTCCCTGGGAACTGACCAGGTGGACGGAGGAATGGATGGATGAACACAAAAAAAGAAAAGCTTTGTCCTAATACTCTGCTTTAACCCTTTCCTCCAAATAGACAGCCACAAGAGTTAATGGTAAAATACACTCAGTTACCAGTTTATTCATTGATATAAATATTAGAAACAACTCTTATTGTAATGCAATACAGTTCAACAGCACCACAAATTACAGCCTCCAAAATGTCAATACAATTGAATTGACACCTCTTCAAATTAGTAAAAATCTTCATAAAGGAAGGGTTTATTACTGGTCTGTTGTTTTAGCTAGGTGTACCTAATAAACTGGCAACTTAATACACTCCTGGAGTGTATGCTGACTAGAATGGGAGGCTCCTGTGTGTGTTCATGAGAACAGTGGAATGGTAACAACTTATATAAAGCCATTGACAAGGGTCTTTTTTCTTCTTTTTCTTCTTCTTGCATTGTTTAATATAAAATTGCATCCAGTTTATTCATGCACCATTTACCTCGACTATACACGTTTTTTAAAGCAACATGTTTTAGGTGACTTTTAATGCACATCTCTCTCTCTTCCTTAAAATTTCTGAAGGAAGAGAGAAGAGAAAAAAATAGGGTTGTCAATCGATTCAAATATTTAATCACGATTAATCGCATGATTGTCCAAAGTTAATCGGGATTAATCACAAATTAATCACACATATTTTATTTGTTAAAAATGTACCTTAAAGGGAGATTTGTCAAGTATTTAATACTCTTATCAACATGGGAATGGGCAAATATGCTTGCTTTATGCAAATGTCTGTATGTATTTATTATTAAAAATGAATTAACAACACAAAACAATGACACATATTGTCCAGAAACGTCCAGAATACGCATGAATGTGATATTATCACGTTATTAGCTTGTTATTATCACGTTATTATCACGTTATTATCACGTTATTATCATATTAACTCTGACAGCCCTAAAAAAATATATTTTTTTTTATTGGGACACCACTATATATCACATGCATGCACCGTCCGAAGGTGGATGGTCGAGGTCGAGAGGGTAAAGTGAAGGATTTGGAAGCACTGTTTGTAGGTCTACACTGAGGGAATACAGTAAAATACATTGAGCCATTAATTAATTAAAAACAAATGCATGAAAAAATGTCACCCTGCTCATTTCAAATACTCACACATACTATACATACTCAAACCACACATTCAGGTGTTGACATGAAACCTCCAGTCCAGTCCACAGAGCAGTTTCAGAGACATGGACGCCAGTAGAAGTGGATGATGGTGGGTTCGGGGGAGGTCATGGAGTTCTGAGATATGAAGTGAGGTGGAGGAGTGGGAATGAGAGAAGAGAGAAACTTGGGAAGGAGTGTGGGGGGTATTTTCCAGAGGGAAGAAGAAGGACTGCAGGGAGGGAGGCTGAAGGAGGGGATGAATTAATGAACAACCACCACATGGTGCCCTGAGAGAGACAGAGAGCAAAATGGCAATAGAAATAAACACACTTGTCCATGCAGAGACATAAAGGGGCAAGATCTTTATAAAGTTTAAAAACATAAATCTCACATAATGATATAAAGTTGATTTTCTGTCTAACTGATGAAAAGAAATCGGCATTATGTGCTTTTGTCAACGGATAATATTTGATAATATCAGCCTGTTTTTTTTGGTGTACTTACATTAATGAACTGATGTAAACAAACCTTTTAATAGCATTAGAAAACACTAATGTCTTAGATTAATTGTTGTTGTGTTTCAACACCATCTCTATCAATTTCAGAATTAATGTAGGCCCCAATCCTTTTATTTTGGTAGTGTGGTGACGGTTTTGCTCATGTTTGGATCACAGATTGCTTTTTTAACTAGACTGAGAAATTACATTAAATTCAACACACACAGTCTTGGTTTTTGTCTAACCAACAAATACTACTGTATATGTGTTTGTATTATAGGAAAAACGTCTGTAACCCAAAGTGCCTTTTTAAAAAGACAGAATTGAATTGTAGCATAGCCAAGATCCAACAGCAATTATTGACACATCATAGAAAATGATGGGGACAGCGTATTTACCCCAAGAGTAAATATGGATGGATATTAATATTACATCATTTCTCAGAAAATAAACACAGAACAAACAAAATCAACCCAGTAACCCAGCAGGTTTGGGTTGGGTTGGTTAAATGGTGGTTGTCTTGCTTCTGCGAGTGTATTTTCCCATATTCAGGACCCCCAGAGGGCCACAGAGAACTCCTTGACATCTACATTGATCTGCAGGGACTCCTAGTGTGTGTGTGTCAATCGACTAATATGCATAGGATACTGTGAAGGTGTGTATAGACAGGGCTCTGTTTACTGGTTTTGTCTCCAGGGAGCCTGAGGAGCTGAAAAGTGTGTGTGCATGTATATACGTACATAGACATTTGTGTGTGTGTGTGCTGTGCTCAAACATGTAGTATGTATGAGCCTGTCTCTGTTTACCACGCTCTCGGCAGGGAGTGATAATGCCGTTCTGCAGGGGGACTGAGTGTCCTCAGTGATCTCTCCTGCTCTGCCAGCTCTTTTGTCTAAGCTGCAGCATGGACGTTAGGATTTGACCCCACTGTCCTCGTCGACCTCTCACCCTCATCGCACCCTTTTCTCACCCACAACCTACTCTGATCCCTCCCTCTACTACCACCCAGCATTCACACATACTCACAGATCATCTCTCCCATCCCAGTCGCCATGGATAAAGGTGATATGTGTAGAATGTTTAACAGTCAGTGTATAATAGGAAAACTAATAGTGATAACTTGGAGTAACTGTCCTAAAATAAGTGACCTCTTTATGTTTTGTGATATAAAACATCTCCTCCTCCTCGTGTGCAGTGAATCTATCAGCTGATTTCTGATGAAATCCATCTTACTAATATGTCAGTTAACAAATGATTGATGTTGCCATGAGTTACCCTTAATAACTAAGATAAATAAAACAAACTAGGGCTGTACCGAATAGTTCGAAGCTTCATTCATAACGTTGACATTCAAATTATTATTATTAATATCTTACAGAAAAGTTGCACGCAATAGTCCACCTTTCAACTTCTCTTTCCCCACTCTCTCAAACACACACAGCGATCAATGCAGCGCTCAGTCTCCGTAATTGTCTCAGTCCTCAGTCCAAATTTATTGAAAAAGTAATCATTTCCAAAAGTCACAACATGTTTTTGCACCAACAGCTGTTATGCTTTTCGCTCCACTAAATGGCGTCTCCATCAGGTACACAGGATTTGCTCAGAACTTGATAGAACAGCTTTCCCCTATAATACTATTCCTATATGTATGTGTGTGTTCCTATATGTAGCTGTTGTCCCTTGTCTGTTTGTAACATTTACTATTTTCAGTTGCCCATGTCTGTTTTTGACATATTTTATCATTTTTGTAACATTGTAATGGCGTGCCATCTTGGCCAGGTCTCCCCTTGAAAACGACATCATAACCTCAAGGGACTTCCTGGTTAAACGAAGGTTAAATAAATAAATACGTTTTTTCTACTAAATAACAAACAAATAAAAGTTAAAGTAAAAAAATAAATCCCCATATTATTTGTTAGAGTAACACCAAAAAACTAATCCGCCTCACCTGGACTGTGTCGGTGTGATTTGATCAGATTTGATTGACAGTGTTGTGTAACATAACGTCGTTGTCCTATGAAAACAATGTATATCTAAAATGTCAACTTTTCATGAGCTGACAAAGACAGTCCTGTTTTCAGCATTTTGCAGACAATCCTATGTGTTTTTAAATGGTTTATTTAGCTCACGTAGTAAACCAGACAAAGTTACACTTCATCCCATTCTAAATCACTACATACATAGTTTTCATTGGAAAGCAACAATAAGCAAAACAACCCCACAATTGGTATCAGAGGAAAAAGCAAGAACGGAAACACAGAGACAGAAATCTCTAACATGAAATAACCAAAATTGTTCAAACTTTAGCAGAAAATAAAAGTTTTCTTTCCCTTCATGTGGTGCTTGGACCCCATTCTACAAGTCTAGTCAATGACTTATGTTGTCATGAAGCACCTTTAAATAACTAAGATAAATAAAACAGCCCTGCCACTTCTCTTATGTTAAATTGTTTTGTCTTTTCTGTGCTGTCTGCCTCTAATGTAAACATAAACAGAGTTTTCTTTGAGCCTGCCATCCCTCCTCTGTTTCCTCTTCACTAACCTCCTAACAATGTCTCTGTTCATCCGCCGACCCCCCTCCTCCTCCTCTGTCTTTAGCTGTCTCCGTCCCATGCTGCTCTCCAGTCATGTTTAACTCACAACTTTTTATTTCTTCAAATAAATGCATTGTGATTGTCATTTCCTGCTCTATATCTATTTTTTTTTTTAATCTTCTCTTGCCCCTTTTCACCTACTGACATTTCTCTATATGCCCTTTTCTTTATTTCCATAATTTCTCGTTATCACCGACTTTCTCTTCGTCCTCCACCTCTCCCTCTCCCTCTTTCTCCCCACTCCGTTCCCCCTCTCTCATTCTCTCCCCCCTTCGCTCTTGTTCCACCCTTTTTCTCCTTCCCCTTCACTCTGCTTGTTTAATCTTTGCGGATGTCTAATGAAATCCCTGCTGAAATGGACAATTGTTGCTTTGAGAATATTTATAGAAAGGAATAATCAGCCTGGTTGTGTTTGTCTGCACGCCCTCCCCCCCACACCCCCCCTCTTTAAAGAAATAATTAGTTGAAGGCAGGACTGTGAAAGCTCTGAGCTTTGAGCTAAACAACAGGCAGACAGGAACGGGAGCACAGAACCATGGGTAAACAACCCAGGCATCTTGGGCACCGCTGCTGCCAATGTTTACTTTATTATGACTAATATGGTTACGGCACAGTTGATGCAGCTCACAACAGTTCAGCACAGAGGATGACAGAGATTAAAATGTGAATAATGCACAGAGAGAGGGTGTAAGTGTAGCTCCCACTGGGTGTGTGGGGTGATAGTAATGTAATGAGATATTATAAAGATGTGCTGTAAGTCTGTTATCTTGGATTTGAACCGTATCATGGGTTTAGGAGTAAAATGTACATATGTTGCTGTCATGTGACTTATTTTTTAAAATAACATTTAGGGCTGTCCTCGACCAAAGAAATTCTTAGTCGACTTTGAGTTTTGAGTTTCTCCACAAAGAGATCACACAAAAGCACCACTTTAAATTTTGTATTTACCAGAGATGTGCTCATAAGTTTCATTCAGCATTAAAAAAACATAAAAAAATGACTAATCGACTAAAGAAATCATAGTCGACTAAGACCAAAACGATTGATTAGTCAGCCATAGGGCTGCAACTAACGATTATTTTCATTGTCGATTAATCTTTCAACTGTATTTTTGAATAATCAATTAGTTGTTTGGACTATAAAATGTCAGAAAATGGTGAAAAATGTCGATCAGTGTTTCCCAAAGCCCAAGATGACGTCCTCAAATGTCTTGTTTTGTCAAAGGTATTCAGTTTACTGTCAAAGAGGAGTAAAGAAACCAGAAAATATTCACAATTAAGAAGCTGGAATCAAAGAATTTTGACTTTTTTTTCTTAAAAAATTACTCAAACCGATTAATAGATTATCAAAATAGTTGCCGATTAATGTAATAGTTGACAACTAATCGATTAATTGTTGCAGCTATAGTCGACTAATCGTCTAAGAGGGGGCATCCCTTGTAAAATGACATCACAAATTCAGTTAATTGCCTAGCCCTAGTGCAAATGACACACAACTCTTCTCATTTCTCTTTCGCTTATACTTCATCTGAAAGAAAAACACAGACAGGTAGATTTGTTTTGGAAAAGTCACTACCATACCTATCGTATTGGCTTTAATTTTCATGATCAACTTGAACATAGTCAGCCCCCGTCTGTATGTGTAAATTGCCAACAGTGAAACCTGAGTGACAGAAGTGAGAGACAAGTGTTTCCTACACAGAGAATCCACATTTCCTACGCCACGTTTCTGCTGGGTTGTCACACCCGATGTTACAGCGGTGACACTCTCGTTCTGCCGCTGCACTCCCTATCACTGGGAGCTTCTCGGCTTTCTCTTTATCATTTTTTTTATTTCAGTCTGTTTCATCTGTCTCTTTTTTTCCTCCTTCTCTATTTTTGTTTGTCTCCTGGCTGACTGAGTGAGTGAGTCGTCGCGTTGTGTTGCGTCGTCTTTGACAGCAGTCTGGGAGCCAAGCTGTCACTCACGCAGCTCCTTGGTCCCACTGTCTTTCTGAAGTCAGTCTCCATTAATATAATAATGGCGTATAGTCGGCGCCACTGAATATTTTACTGTAATGTTCAGCAGAACATTACCCCCACACTCAACGCCACACAGAGAAAGTCTTATTGTCTGACAGAAACTTTTTATTTTGACTGAAAGGCCTTTGTGAGGTCTGTTTCATCTGCGGAAGTTTCTGTGTTTTTGTTGTGTTTTCCTTTTTGTGCTTTAGGAAAAGTGCTAGGCCCCCGTTTGATAAAGTGACTGAGGGTATTCTTTTTCTTGTCAGGCATCTATTATTGACACTTTCCAGGAATAGGCCTAGGTGCGCTGCGTGTCGGTCGGTGTGCTGTATTTGATTCGGCAGTTGTCATCTCAGGAAAACCATGTTGTTCAGTCTTGCAGGCTAAACACTTTGGTACAACATCCTCATTGTATTTGACTGTGATTGGTATAGGCGTGTGTATTCAGGAGGTGTCTCACTTATTTACTGTAGGTGAAAAATAGTAATGCTTAGTCAGAGACATACAGTACATAATGGATGGTGTATTGATTGTATGTTCTGCCACCGGTATATCTGACCGAATAACTCATTCCAGTCCCTCTCTTCTTCTCCCTCTTGGTACACCTCTCTCTCCTGTCACTGTGCATACAGGTGAGCAGGGTGCAGTCACCATGTTTCCTCTTTTCCTGTTGGATCATCACATGACCGCCAGGGAGCTCGGCTTCTGGAACGGCGTCATCGCCATGGGCTTCTCCATCTGCGGGTCGTCCCTGGGAGGCATGCTGCTCGCTCAGTTCAGGTAGCCTTCATCAACACCGTTATGCTCACCAGGTTATCACCAGCTTCCAACATGTTCTCATCCCAACTCGTCACATACTGACTTTGTCAGATCCCTCGGCGTCACTTTTCAGTCGCAGTAAACACGTGCTTAATGTTGTGAGTTGCTCTTGCTTAGATTAGACAACAAAACCAGTATAGTTAGGTTTAGGAAAAACCCCAACATGGTCTGACTTAAAATTGCTACGTTATTACAGCTGATTGTAAAGTGAAAGTCAAACGTAACACACAGACCACAAACAGCGGTCTACTAGATGAAAGCCTTGTGTTTGTTGGACCCATCCACCTCCCCTCCTCACCCTGCTCTTTAAACTACGTCACCACAGTACTTTCTCTGAGCATTTTCTGTTGCCGCGGAGGGGTTTACATCGCAGTTAATGGAAAACCTGGTGCGTCTCTTACCTCCTAAAGGGTGCCTTGTGCATTGGTATCGAATGCCAGTGGCCGTGACAAAGTGTCGGTATTTGACGCCCTGGGAATGAGAACGGGCTGTGGCTCCACCATGATCATTTTTTCTACGGCACTAGTATTTTGTGACTCTGAAGGCTTTTCACTTTGCAGGGTTTTAAAATTAATTGGTGCTCAGGGGAAAAGTCCCTTAAAAATGAAGAAAATGCCTGTGAAAGTCAAAGACTACACACTGTGAAACTACACATTGTTTTTTAGCATGTCACCAAATCCACATTCTTCAATAGAGTCCAATATTCACTAGGATTGTCCTCAATAAATCAATCAATAATTCGGTATATAAAAATGTAAAAAAAGAAAAAAAATGCTGAAAAATGTTGGTCACAATTTCCTAGAACTGAAGGTGACATCTTCAAATATCATGTTTTGTCTGATCAACAGTCTAAAACCCAAAAGTATTCAGTTTACTGTCATAGAAGACGATAAAAACAAGCAATATTCCCATATGAGAAGCTGGAACCAGGTCCTCAAAAAATGACTTAAACAATTGACTGATCATCAAAATTGTTGTTTCTGTCAGTGGACTAATCAATGAATCGACTAAAGTGATCACTGAATGGCCCCCGTGGTCATGGTAATTTGTTAGATCTCCTGATAGAGTAATTATTTCCAGTACATTTAGAAGTGCCGAGCGAAACAGTTTTTAGAAACAAGCCAGTCTGAAGTCGTAGAAAAATGTTGGCACCATGCCGCCAGCAGAAGAAAAGAATTGAAGCGCCACACAAAGTGCTATAACACAACTGAAAAAAACGAATATTGGAAAAAATCTTAAGAGTCAATGAGGTAAAAATGAGATGTTATAGGATAGAAAAATCGGATGTTTTTCTGTAAAACTGGTCGTGAGTTTCTAGCAGTGGGAAAGAAGTGAAAATCGATAAGGTCCAGTCCACTGCACCACAGGAACATGTATCTTACTGCTTCACACTCTGTGCTCTCATCAGGTGTTACAGTACCATCATCATCATCTTCCTCCTCATCCAGCTACTCTTCTTCTTCTTCCTCCTCCTCTAAGCTTTTTGTGTACCCTGACTCCTTCTTTCCTATTGCTTTCTTCCTCCTGCTTCACCTCTTCCTCATCACTCTGGGCCCGTTCTTCTAGTTTTTTTTTATTACTCTTCATAGGCTCATGTTTGTGTGTGTGTGTGTTTCTGCCTGTCTGACTGTGTGTGTGCACAGTAATTTAAGTAAACATAGCCTTGTTTGAGAGCTCAGGGACCCCCTGTGTCTGGTGTGTGGTGTGAGAACAGCATGAGCAGCAAATCCATCACACACACTCAGGCGCGCGCACACTCAGACACACACGTACACACCCCTCAGGGTTTGATCACAGAGAGACAACGCGCAACTCCAGTTGAATTTAATTCTCACATTTACAGAAATATAGTAAGATGTTAGACTTTCAGATTAATATGACACATTGTCTGTATTACAGTATATTAGATTAGATTTATTATGATAATTAGATGTAATGACCATGTTGAAACGTATTTTAGCACAGGTCTACAATGTTCAAAAGCCAGTTGATGCAAAATTGCAATACTGATGATAATGCGTTAAGAGAAATTTCTATAGCGAGTTGTTTTAATATGATTGTATTTAACCTTTAGATGTTTTCCCCTTCAGCTCATTGACACTGTGCCATTTGAGCCTGACCATCGTTGCATAAGCTTTTACGTCTGCTTACACTAGGATCACATCATAGCACAGCCCTATGGCCAGTGTGATGTAATGGCAGCTATAAATAACAACAATGCCTTTATGGAGGATAGTGTGTTAGTTCCCACACTGTGCGCTACTGTACTCTTAAAGGTATATTGTGGAACTTTTCCCACATTAAGATGTCTAAAAACAACTAGACCTATGTTATATATATATATATTTGAGTTGTGTGCTTACATTATCCCAAATGTTTCCAACAATTTTCAAACCCAGAGAAATCCGTACTTTTAATCACTTTTGCGTGTGTGTCAGTATTGTGGTTGTCTGCAGGAAGCTTTCATAAATTTTATCCAATTTTAAGCCACATTTTTGCAATGCCACTGCACTTATCTTGGTCGTTTTTAACTATAAATTTTAACAGGATGAAGGATTTAGGCATCGGACATCTGGATCTTAAGTTATCAGAGAAAGAAGTTCAGCAAACGTTAGCGGCAGCTCGGCTCGCCGCTCCTCCGGGACGTCCTTTTGTCTGCCGAACACCTTTGGAGAAACACTGATTTTTGACATGAAACTGCTTTATTCAGTGTTTTTACCTTTTTTAATCACCTGGTCCGTCTGTGACCTCTGAGGATAATTCGGCTCCTGTTAAAAACCTCCTAAATGATGACCACTGAAGGAATCCTAACCGGGAGAAGCTGATTGCAATGACAGCAATAACAACAACCCCAATGATCCCACGCTACTTCACAACGTCACCAAACTCTGTCTTCTGTTATTGTTTTGATTGAGATCCATAACGGCAAAAAAATACATATTGTGCGTTTAACAAAACATCCAACCATCTTTACTTCCATCCATCCACATCTAGAAAATGTTTTGCGATGTAGCCAATTTATTGCATTAAGGGATCAAGATGATTAGAGATACTGTAATTGAACTTATGTGTTGGTGTCTGTCTTTATGTGCTTGCCCATTCGTTGACATGCATCAGTTGCCCTGTGCTCTGTCTTATGTTAGTCTTTTTGTCCCCTCGTGTTGTGCTTTCAGCTGGCTCCCAGGTTTTCTCTTCTTGTAAAGTGACACTAGCTAACACAGAGCAAGCCTCCAAAGGCAACATTTTTCAAAAGATGTCATTGTCATACTATGGCTTTTGATCTTACACTCTCCATCTCACTTGCAAAGGACTCGGTAACTTGTAAAGGCAGTAAAATGTTCACACACTGACAAAGACTGAAAACGCTCATTTAAATGACTTCTTCTGAAATTCTCTGGGAGTCAGATGCACTGTAAAAGATGTTCAGACTCATCAGTGTTAGGAGTGTTAAGAGTCGGTCTGTCAGTCTTTACTGGTGTCAGTTTATGCCATGATTTTAGGTATCTGTGTCTGTGTATGTGTGAGAACTGCTCTTTTTATTC
This sequence comes from Sebastiscus tertius, assembly GCA_916701665.1. Lineage (NCBI taxonomy): Eukaryota > Metazoa > Chordata > Actinopteri > Perciformes > Sebastidae > Sebastiscus > Sebastiscus tertius. The sequence continues at coordinate 11,827 of CAKAOH010023865.1, forward strand.
CTTTAATACCATTTAACTAGGGCTGTCAATCAATTAAAATATTTAATCGTGATTAATTGCATGGTTCTCCATAGTTAATCGCGATTAATTGCAAGTTAATCACACATGTTTTATCTGTTTAAAATGTACCTTAAAGGGAGATTTGTCACGTATTTGTTAGTCTTATCAACATGAGTGGACAAATATGCTGCTTTATGCAAATGTATGTAGCCTAATTTTTAATTATTGGAAATCAATTAACAACACAAAATAATGACAGATATTGTCCAGAAACCCTCACAGGTACTGCATTTAGCATAAAACAATATGCTCAAATCATAACATGGCAAACTGCAGCCCAACAGACAACAACAGCTGTCAGTGTGTCAGTGTGCTGACTTGACTATGACTTGCCCCAAACTGCATGTGATTATCATAAAGTGGACATGTCTGTAAAGGGGAGACTCGTGGGTACCCATGGACCCATTCACATATCTTGAGGTCGGAGGTCAAGAGACCCCTTTGAAAATGGCCATGCCAGTTTTTCCTCGCCAAAATTTTGTGTAAGTTTGGATTGTTATTTATCCTCCTTTGCGAGGTAGCTAGCATGACAAGCTATTAAGCAAGCTAGTATGACAACCTAAAATTCGCAAGTTGTGTTAATGCGTTAAAGAAATTAGTGCCATTAAAACTAATTTGTGTTAATGCGTTATTATCGCGTTAACTTTGACAGCCCTACATTTAACACGAGACAACAGTCAACTATTTGAACCCACAAATGATGCAGTTATCTGAAATTTATTAGCACGACGGGTGCAAAGTAAAGGATTTAACGACTCAGTTTTAGATGAGATGATGTGCTAAAATGGATATTTTTGGTTGCATGTACCCTCCAGTGTCAGATGAACACTTCTCCTACCTCACCTCTTCCTGTCACACACTCACACTCACACACACATACGCACAGAGAGAGTGCTGTCCACCAGGCTGCGGTCCCACCTCTAAAAGCTCAGTTGGAAGGTTTATCCTCCCCACCATCAGAAACGGCTGAGTGGTCAGTGAGTGACCCCCTTTACAACTGCCACTGGCAACCTGAGAACACGGCTATTCTTATCTGGGCCCGGCCCGTGTGAGGTGGCAGCCAGGCAGGTTCTCTTTCTCACACACGCACACACACACACGCATACACACACACACATCAGCATCTCCTGAGAGTGCGTGATATGAAAGACTGTCATTGAGAAGGGAGGTAAAGGAGCAGCAGAGAGAAGAATGTCTTTAGCATGTGAATGACGCAGGATTGGTTTTCCAGTAGAGAGGTAAGGAAAGGCTGGGCGGAGAGGGGAGAGGATATGGAGAAAGGTTGAGGAGGAGAGAGAGATGACTTGTACAGAAATAAAAAAGTGAAATAAATAAATATAATGTAGTTGATTTAAGGACTGTATAACTGGATATTTGTATGATGTGCAAAATGTTTTATCGCTTCAGAACTACTTGTCAATGAGTCAAAGTAAGAGTTCGCTACCGATGGTCTTCTGCTTTCCTCACATAAATGGTTTTCTATAATACTCTGTAAACTCTTAATCACACACACAGGGGAGTTTATTTTATCCTGGTATTTGAGAGGGACTAGGGATCTCTGTTGGAGTGAGTCAACATTTTTTCCTCTGCAGTCACTGGAGCGACTATTAAAGAAACAAATTCAAGTCTTCATGGCTTAGAGGTCTAAGGCATTGACCATATTAGGAGCTGCAACAATTAGTCGATCAACAGATAATTAATCAGCAAATATTTTGATAATCAATTAACTGCCAAAAATAGCAAATATTTGATGGTTTCCGCTTCACTAATGTGAGTATTTAGCTGATTTTCCTTGTCTGAACATTATTGTGAACTGAGTATCTTTGGGTTTTGGACGGTTGGTTGGACAAAACTAGACATTTGAAGACATCAAGGAGCAGCTGTGGCTCAGAGGGTAGAGCAGGTTGTCCACCAATCGGAAGGTCGGTGGTTTGATCCCTGGCTGCTCCAGGTCACATGTTGATGTGTCCTTGAGCAAGACACCTAACCCCAAATTGCTCCCGAAGGCATAGCCATCGGTGTGTGAATGAGTATTTAGATTAGATCCTGATCGACAAAGTTGGCCTTAGTAGCCTCTGCCATCAGTGTATGAATGTGTGTGTGAATGGGTGAATACTGACATGTAGTGTAAAGCGCTTTGAGTGGTCGGAAGACTAGAAAAGCGCTATATAAATGCAAGTCCATTTACCATTTACCATCATCTTGATCTTCTATGAAAATTGTGATGTTTATAGGACAAACATTTAAAGGGTAACTTTGGTATTTTTCAACCTGGACCCCCTATTTTCCCATGTTTTTGTGTTAAAGTGACTAATGTACCCGGTTTGAGTGTGGCCAGGGACATTTGTTGCATGTCAGCTGTCCTCTCTCCCTTCTTTCCTGTCACATGTCTACTGTTCACTATTTAATAAAGGAACACATTCAGAGGTCAATATTCAGAAGTCATCTATA
>CAKAOH010023871.1:7842-19254 GCA_916701665.1 Sebastiscus tertius
ACTTTATTCTTATTAAATTACGACTTTTTTTTTCTCTTAATATTATGACTTTATTCTCAAAATCACAGATTTTTTTCTCTCATAATATTATAACCTTTTTCTCGTAAAGTTACTACTATTTTTCTCATAATATTACGATTAAATTTTTTCTCGTAAAGTTATGACTTTATTCTCATAATATTACGATTTAATTTTTTCTCGTAAAGTTATGACTTTATTCTCATAATATTAAGACTTTTTTCTTATAATGTTATGACTTTATTCTTGAAATCTCAGATTTATTTTTCCCCTCAATGTGGCCCTAATACTCCCTCATAATATCTACTTTGTTAGCTGATAATATATTAAAATATCTGTCTTCATTAATTAAAAACCCCTCTGAAATAAAACATATTAACAGAGTGTTTTAACAGTCTGTCAGCTGTCAGACTTCACACCATCACACTGAACTCCAGTCCGGGTTTTCCCTCCATCACCTGCTTCACCGACAAATTCAATTAAGCTCCTGTTCCCACCCGGAGCCGGTCTCCAGGGCACATCTTCCGGCCGACTCGCGCTGGAACAAATTAGAAAATGCTACAAATAAAAAACCCGAAAAACTGAAGAAAAAAAAGAAACAATGTTGCAACTTTATATGAATGAAAGCTTTAAACCGACATCCGGCATAAACACACACACACTCACACACACAGCTTCAGGTGGGAAGTCACCGAGGAGAAGCAGAGAAGAAGTAAAAACCTCAGGTAAGAGTTTTCCTTTTACCTCTCTTCAACTACAGAACAGGCTCATTTACTAACACATCATTCAGTGCGTAAAGAGACATGTGAAGTGATAAAGTGACGCTGGAAACGAGCAGTTTAATGACAGTAAGAGGACGGAGACGGAGACTTGACGTGTCGGTAAAACCGGAGTGAGTCCGGAGTCTCGACGCAGCAGCCTCCAGCAGCAGGTCTGGAGCGACTCACAGTCAGTCTGTTAGAAAGCCCTGCAGAGAAATGCTCCATGCATTTACTAAAAACTATATTAATTCACACATTTCATTTCATTTAAAACCTTCAAACAACTGCAGGCGACCAAAAAGCTGCTGCAAAGTGAACACAGATAGAGGTGCAACTTTTCCTCCCTCCTCTCTCTCAGTTTACTCTCATATATATCTCAATATAAAATCATTAAAAACAGCATTAATATGAGCTATTTTATTTTATTCCACACCTACATTATATATGTGTTTTTACTGTCCGATGACACTTCTCCAAATGCGTCAAGAATAAGCGACTTTTGTTTTTTTTTTGTGGAGAAAAACTTAGTGAAACTCTTCTGGTTGCATCTAAACAGGTAGTAGCTTTAAACACGTACAGCTTTAAACACAGTATCATTTACAGTAAGCAGCAGCAGCAGCAGGTCTGCAGGTCTGGAGCGACTCCTAGTCAGTCTGTTAGACAGCCCTGCAGAGAAATGCTCCATGCATTCACTACAAACTGTATTAATTCACACAACAGTTTCATTTAAAGCCTTCAAAACAACCTGCAGGCGACCAAAAAGCTGCTGCAAAGTGAACACAGATATTGGTGCAACTTTTCCCTCCTCTCTCAGTTTACTCAATAGCTCAATATAAAAGCATAAAAAGGTATTTATACAAGGAGAACTACAGGAGAGTCATTGGGTTTTTATATATAGCACTTTTAAAGACCTGATTGCTTTTATACTGCTTTTACTCTGTTAATATCCACTCTTTATTGTGCTGCACCATTGCACTTTGTTCACTGTATTATGTTCTATGACTGTTTTTGTATGTCTGTGTTTGCACCTTGGTCAGTGAGCAATGACATTTCGTTTTAACCAAAATTAGAAATGTATTATTATTTATTATTATTAACCATGTACTTTGTATGTGGAAAAATGACAATAAAGTTGAAATTGAACTTGATCTTGATAAAAAACAGCACTGATATGAGCTATTTTATTTTATTCCACCCCTACATTATATATATATTACTGTCTGATGACACTTCTCCAAATGCATAATGAATAAGAGACTTTTGGGTGAGCCGGAAGCGCAGGTTTTTTTGGGTTTTTTTTGTAGAGAAAAACTTAGTGAAACTCTTCTGGTTGCATCTAAACAGGTAGTAGACTTTAAACACAGTATCATTTACAGTAAATAAGAGGAAGTATACTATAAATGAAATCAATATTCAGAGCATGAAAATGAGGAAGTTGTGCTGTTGAAGATTAAATGACTTTTTAAATGAAAATCTTTATCTTGCATGTGTGCACTATATATATTAAATGTGGCTGTATAACCTGCTAAATGCATGACAACATTTCTTATTTATTTTAGTTATTCTAAATAAATATCACATTATTATTAAACCGTTTGGAAAACCTGATAATTTACCTTAAATGTTGTGCAAACTATCGGCAGGTTACACACCTCACACACACACTCTGTATTTGCTATGGTAAATAAGATTTATCTGCATCAGTGGCTGTAGGGCAGCTTTTCTGACAGCCTGTTTAAAAACACTGTATGTATCCTTTGTGTTTGGTTAGTTGTGATCTCTACAAAAACACCACTTTGACTGATGATTCAGTACGTATTTTACTTGGTTTACGTACTTATTTTAAAGCCCAACCAAAGTGGTTTTGTTGCCTAAACCTAAACTGCGGATGTTACCGTAGTTTTGTTGCATGGCGGTGTAAAAAATTAGAGCTGCAACGAATAATCAGCTATTAAATTAATCGGCAACTATTTCGATAGTTGATTAATCAGTGTTATCATCATCGTCTTTATTAAACCGTCTGGAAAACCTGATAATTTGCCTCAAATGTTGTGCAAACTGTGGCAGGTTCCACACCTCTCTGACACCACACACTCTGTATTTGCTTTATGGTAAATAAGACTTCTCTGCATCAGTGGCTTCAAGGCATGTTTTCTGTCAATCTGTTTAAAAACACTGTATGTATCCTGCATGTTTGGTTAGTTGTGATCTCTACAAAAAACAGAGATTTAATTTAACACGCTTTTATAAAAGGGCCACTGTTGGTTCTCTTGTGAATGTATAAAACGTCTGCGCTTCGCCATTGTGTTTGTTATTATTCTCAGGGATGAAGATGAGAACAGGAATAGATCACTGGCACTTTAAACATTAGTGACGTGTTTTTTAGTGAAGTTTGTGACGTGTTTTCCGTAGTTATGTTACGTTGTTTCAGTACGAATTTTACTTGGTTTACGTACTTATTTAAAGCCCAAACTTAACTGCGGATGTTACCGTAGTTTTGTTGCATGGCGTACAAATGACACACGATAAGCGCTGTACAAATTAGAGCTACAACAAATAATCAGCTATTAAATTAATCGCCAACTTTTAATTGGTTTGGAAAGCCTGATAATTTGCCTCAAATGTTGTGCAAACTATTGGCAGGTTACACATCTCTCTGACACCGCACACTCTGTATTTGCTATGGTAAATAAGATTTATCTGCATCTGTGGCTCTAGGGCAGGTTTTGTGACAATCTGTTTAAAAACACTGTATGTATCCTGCATGTTTGGTTAGTTGTGATCTCTAGTCTCTAGTCTCTTTAGTGAAGTTTGTGGTGTGTTTTCCGTAGTGATGTTACGTGGTTTACTTACTTATTTTAAGCCCAAACATGATGTTTTCCCAAAACTGCGGATGTGACCGTAGTTTTGTTGCATGGCGGTGTACAAATGACACACGATAAGCGGTGCAACGAATAATCAGCTATCAAATTAATCGCCAACTATTTTGATAATCGATTAATCAGTTTCATCATTATTATCAAACCGTTTGGAAAACCTGATAATTTGCCTCAAATGTTGTGCAAACTGTGGCAGGTTACACCTCTCTGACATCACACACTCTATTTGCTTTATGGTAAATAACCTTTATCTGCATCAGTGGCTGTAAGGCAGGTTTTTCTGACTCCCACCTACTGTAGAACAAACAATCTGTTTAAAAACACTGTATGTATCCTGCGTGTTTGGTTAGTTGTGATCTCTACAAAAACACCACTTTGGTGTGAGATTTAATTTAACACGCTTTTGTAAAAGGGTCACTGTCGGTTCTCTGGTGAATGTATAAAACGTCTGCGCTTGTGTGCACGCCATTGTGTTTGTTATTATTCTCAGGGATGAAGATGAGGACAGGAATAGATCACTGGCACTTTAAACCCGGAGTTCTCATATTCTCGCCGGATCTTTCTCCTTTGCTAATTATTGTGTTGTTTTCAGAGCAAATATGTCATATCCATGGCGACCAGGCAGGTTTATTGTCTCTCCCGTGCAATAGCTCACAAAAGTAATTAATTATCCTTTTTTTTCTCTCTCTCTCTCTCTCTCTCTCCCTCTCTCTCTCCCTCCCTCTCTCTCTCTCCTGTCCTTGGTTAAACAGATCATTCATGGAAAGCCATCTTCTATATTAAAAATGCCACTGCTAGTACAACACAAGGTAAACATCAAAGTTTTCAATTTTATGTCCCTTTTTGTGCTTTTTGTCTCACAAATTGATGTAAAAAGAGGCATTATGCGCGCAGTGTGTGTGTGTGTGTGTGTGTGTGTGTTTGTGCTTTTGAGGTATTTTCCATAATACCCTCATAATGCAGCAGCTGTGCAGCCTAACTGTTGCAGATGTATTCATGCATGCAAAGCAAGCACACACTTGACACTTAAACAGAGCGAGCTTTAAAAAACACATGTTTAGACATGAAATCTGCTTGCATTTCGTGTGATTTGAATAGCAAGCGTTAGCCACACTAAAGATAAGTTTACCCCAAAATAATAACCAGTAGCAGGTGACACGCTATGTGGTACAACAGTTCACCTCAGTGCACTGCAGGGTGTGTTGTGCATCAGTGGCGGCTGGTGACCCCATGACGTCATGTTATTTTACACTAGTTGGCTACTTTCTTTCTTTATTAAACAAAAGAACATACACTCAGTAAAAATATGATTTTTCACAGGAGTTTTATTTTGAAATACGCATTGCATTGTGGGAACAAGAACCTCCGCTAGTGCTAAAGATGGAAGAGGCAGAGATCGTCACATGAAAGTTTATGCAAAGTTTAGTTCAGATTTGGAGAAAGCTTTCTCACACCTCTGTGGTAAAGAAAATGTATGTCTGACCAAAATGATCTCAACGTTAGCTCAGTTTCGTTTTAGTTGGAGAGCTGTTTTGTTGTTTAGTTCAGAAAATGTCTATAAACTTAGCAGAAAATGTGCTGGTAATTTTCTACCAGGACATTATCTTGTTTTCTTAGAGTGTAATACACATTCAGTATAAAAATAACAGAAGAGCCAGGGGTATATCACACTGAACAAAAATATGTAAACCTACATATAGGCCTATTGAATGTCTTAATAGCATTTTTTTTTTAGTCAAATTAGAAAGTGGTTTCATATATTGCTCAACATCCTTCAAGAAAACAACAAAATAAGGTATTTATTGTTTGAATTCCTATCAATTAATTAAAGATTAAAAGAATACATATAATTTTTTTATAAGAAATTATTGTTTGTGGATTTTTGAAGACCACATTTTCCCATAATCATGTCTTTAAAGATATGATCAATGACAAAATATGCAAAGGTCTTTTATCATTTCTGCATGTCGTGATTGACGGTAACATTTATGAATAACTTTCAAGGACACTTCCTTAACTTTATTCAGGTATCATAAATACCTAATAGGTAATAGCCTATATAAAATGTACAAATTCCAATATGCCATGATGACATATCCACATCTCTTTGAAACAGGGCAGGTATGGCTCTATTATTATTATTAACATTATTTTTGGGATATGGTGAGAAACACATTCTTCCTACTGAGGGAGTCAGCTGGGTTGAGGATATCTCTATTTTCTTATTAAGCAGTAAAACAACGACTTACAAGATTTCTAAATAACAATCGCTGCAGGCTCTTCATGGGGAGTGAACCTGGCGTTATAAAATAGAGCCTCCTCTTCCTCCATGTGGACCAGCCTCCACCGTAATGTACATGCACTTCTGTCACACAGAGAGCTGATCAGTTGAAGCAGTTTCCAGCTCTTCATCCCGCGTGCCCCCTCGGTGTAACTCTGGAATGTGACGGCGTGCGTCTGCTGTCCGAAGGTCCATCTCTCGCTGGACGCCGGCCAGCCTTCGCTGTCAGGCTGCTGGTGCAGGTTCTCATCTCTCTTCGGCATTGATGAGACAGTGCAATATCCATCTGTCAAACATACTGCCCTCTCTTTGCGCTCCCTGCCTTTCCTTCTTTCATAATTTCTCACCGTCACTACGAGGTGAAAGTAGCGCTCCGTAAATCTCCCCGAGCTCGCAGAGATGCTTATTTGTGCTGTTTTTAATTTGGTTTGTGTGTATTTAGCTCAGTGTCCTCTAGGCCTTTTGATTGTCTCTCTCTCTCTCTTTAAAAAGGCACTTGAATTGTTGCCTGTAGTGCCGCGCTCCTGGTTCACTCCACTATTTGAGAATCTCATTGGTTAATCAGCGTGCGATGCCTCCGACGTTCTTATTTCCTGCAGCCCTATCAGTCAGTGAAATGCCTCATGTCTCATAAGTACCCATCTGCATCTGTCAAGGGGTGTGTAGAATTAAACCCATGTGTATTCCTTCTCTGTTTGACCTTGGCGGTGGACCTCAGGTCTTTGATGTCAAATAAGCGTCAGTAATCCCAGGCGGCGTTTGACAGGCTTCAGGAGCCATTACTTTTGTTTCCCAGCCCATAAGCTTTATCAATTGCCCCCTCGGTGTAATGATTTTGTATACAAATCCACACAACCGTAGTGTTAAAAATATACCGCCTTCCGACGCCGTACCGTTATACCAGCACAAATAGCACACATGTTTTTTTTAATCATCATTATTGTTTTTATTTTACTGCTAAGGAAATGTCCTTTTTGCATGCTTGATCAGCCAGTAGAGAAATCCAATATAATGGAGGTTCAAGGTGAATTGCATCCCGTGCATTCCCCCCCCCCTCACCCCCTGTTCGACTGGAGGAATATTCCAGAGCAAAATAAACAAATCACACAGACAACAGTAATATAGGGTTGATTTTGAAGGCATGAAATAAGTATCGATTAAATCCTGCAGTTCGTAGATGAAAATGGCCTTTTTGGTAATTTGTCCTGGGTCCTTTCAATACGATGGAGAGAGAGAGAGAGAGAGAGAGAGAGGGGGGGGGAGAGAGAGAGAGAGAGAGAGAGAGGGGGAGAAAGAGAAAGAGAAAGATACTGCAGGAAAAAGGTGGAGATGGAGATGAAGAATAGAGAGAGGAATAAGACAAGTGAGCATGCGAGAAAGACAGAAGAGCTTCCACAGAGTTGAGAAAGGGACAAGCTGCCCCCCCTTTCCGAGCTCATTATCATTCTTAATAAGTCTTAAGGAAAGAAGGAGCACTGAGTGTAAATGCACGGTAATCCTTACACTGGCCAAGGTTAGCGGGGACGTCAGCACATGCGCACCGTTCCCAGCTGGCCACTTTGGGACAGGGAGGGGACCAGAGGAGCACAGTTAAGGATAGATGTTCAAGGAGAAAGTGAGGACGTTTAGACACTGTGTAAAGGTTAGGCCCTTTCTGCCCCCCCCTCCTCCAGCCTGTAGCTCTCCAGCGCCGGCACCACCTGGCATTTAGTGAGTAAACAGCTCTGCATCAGACTGAAAACAGACGTATTTGGCCCACTAGCGAAGGCTGTAATAATTCAGAATTGAACTCCTCGTACAAAGCTTGATTAAAAATAGAAATAGGGACAGTTTTGACTTTGGCACCGCTCGCCACTCGGGACTCAGTCTTGTACTCAAAGTAACCGTTGGCTGCAGTGCATGCCTAATTCACTGTTCTTTGGGTGTGGTCCAAAAACAAGCATTAAGATGAATTGGATGAACTGGTGACCAATTAACTCATTTGACAAATTGCCAGCCACTTGTAGTGGTTGTTCAACCATGTTGCTTAAATGGAAATCCAATGCAGTGTGTATTTATATACGATACGTAAGCGTACAGTCCGGTCCAGCGTTGTGTCAGCCGATGCAGTATTCCTGTTCATTAGTCAAATCAGATGTGAGACATGTCTGGCACATTAATCTCAGTCCGCACAGTGAAACAGCAGCAGAAGGTTGATTTTTATACTTCCAGTAATTAGTACAGTGAGTGCTTTCTGCCGTCACGTCGTCTTATCAGGGGTCGATTGTAAGCCTTGTTTTTAAAATGTACACATCTACGGTAGGGAAACATCGAGTATTATGTTTTCTGTAGGGCGGTCTATTGATTAAAATAGTTAATCGCGATTAATCGCAGATTAATAACACTTTTTTTATCTGTTCAAAATGTTCCTTAAAGGGAAAATTGTCAAGTATTTAATACTCTGAGCAAGCAAATATGCTTTCTTTATTCAAATGTATGTATATATTTATTATTGTAAATCAATTAACAACACAAAACAATGACACATATTACCCACTAACCCTCACAGGTACTGCAGTTAGATTAACAAATATGATCAAATCATAACATCAACACAACAGCTGTCAGTGTGTCAGTGTGCTGACTTGACTATGACTTGCCCCAAACTGCATGTGATTATCATAAAGTGGGCATGTCTGTAAAGGGGAGACTCGTGGGTACCCAGAGAACCCATTTACATTCACATATCTGGAGGTCAGAGGTCAAGGGACCCCTTTGAAAATGGTCATGCCAGTTTTTCTTCGCCAAAATTTTGCGTAAATTTGGAGCCTCATTTCGCAACAAGCTAGTATGACACGGTTGGTACCAATGGATTCCTTTTCTAGTTTCATATGATGTCAGTATCTTCACTCTAGCTTTAAAACTGAGCTACAACCTAAAAATAAAGCCTTAATAAACCTTAATAAAGAAATTAGTGGCGTTAAAACGAATTTGCATTAATGCGTCATTATCGCGTTAACTTTGACAGCCCTACTTATTATTAAAAATGCCATTCTTGGTGTTACAATTTGATTTAGGATCAATTCTCGATTTTCTGGCTCTTACTCCAGCACACTGTGTGTCAAACTTAACACACTTGACTGAATTGCGAAATGAAAAGGTCGTGATTAAGGTCTCTGACTGACTAACAAAAAAAAAAAAAACAGAGAAAACTGTGTGAGAGTATGAACTCCTACTGTATATTGTATGTTTCCTAATGAAAAATATGTACCACTAGTTTACCCTTAATGCTTTAAAGATTGTAGTTTAACCAGCTTCAGTGTCACATGATCAAAATGTTGTTTCAGAAGATTTCCTTTCACAGAAACAACCCGATATCACGCCAAAGCGTGTAACAGACCCGTCTGTCCACCAGAGGATAGCGGGTCAGTGTCACGTTTTGCCTCGTCAAGGCGTGAATACTACATGTCTGTATGAAGGTGCAGTACCAGCAGGGGGCAACAAAACCACTCAGTTGGGCTTAGAAAAAACGTCAAAGTTGGCCTTAAAGGGACTCTATGTAAGAATCAGAAATTGAAAGTCAGCGTCCTGTTGCTCTCGCTCGCTCTACATAGATAGAAAGCATCGCTCAACACAGTGAGGCGACACACGTCAGCTAAAACCACAATATCACTCTATATTTCAGCTGCTTAGCAGTAATGTTAGCTGACCAGACGAAGGTCTCTCCATGAATCAATGCTGATACTGTGTGTAGTGTGCGCGCATGTATGTGAGAGGTGGAGCGAGTGAGAATGAGCGCGGTGTGTGAGTGAAGGCTAGTAGGCAGGCAGAGGAGCAGAGTACAGCATCGACTCCGGCCCTGGAGACTAAAGCTCTCCTGTGTCTTCTGGCCGCGGTCGGGGGGCTGGAGAAGGAAGAGTTGACTCTGTTTTGCAAGACGAGCTTCACTCGATATAACTTTGCGGTTTTGGTGCTTCCCTGTAGTTTGTGTTGGAACAGCGTAGCCACACGCAAACACGCATGGGACTCCGACCCGATTTATACATGTAAGAAGTTCAAAACAGTACCTTTTAAAATAAATACGTAAACTTCGTAACATCAGTACGGAAAATACGTCAAAAATGTGCCACAAACGTCACTGAGGTAACTTACAAAACACAACATCACTCTCCTGGTTAAAAGTCCTGTGTTTGTTGGACCCATCATCCTCCCACCCACCCGCCATACACAGTCTTTCTTGCTTTTTATTCTACCTCACTAGCTCTGAGCGTAGCATATTTACGCGGATGCGTTTACATTGAAGTCAGTACAGATTACATAGCGTACTAATGACACGCCTAAAGCAAGAACGGCACGCCAAATGCATGGCGCGTTATCGTGTAATTCCTTTACGCCTTTCATGTGAACGGGCTGCTAGAGGGGTGACAATTTATCCCTCAAATATTTTCATCTTCTGGAAAAGTTGCCTTGGAGCCACTTTACCAGAAAATCTTGATTTTCCCACAGACCTTTTTAGTTGTTTAAATATTAGACGTAGTTTTTATATTACGACCGTTTTGACTGTTGGAATAAAATGAGTTTCCCGGCCTAGTCTCCAGCTTCATACTGCCGGTGCATTTGACTAGTGATGATGACTCTGTGCAGCCTCTTGGGAAAATGTTGGCTTATTTATAAGGAGAAGAAGAAGAAGAGGACAACAAGTCAAATAAGCAAATGAAATTGGAGCTGACGGTGTAGAGTGGGGGGTGCCCTTTTGTCTCGCTCAGTGTAATGCCATCTCTGTGCCTTTCTGTCATGTTAGGATGATTTACCCAGAGACAGATGTTCTCAGACCTTTGCTCGTGAACCTGCACTATTTTGTTCTATTTTTTGCCCTTTTAAAGGTTAAGGAGTGAAACACGTCGGCCTCTTTTGATTGCTGTGGTGTCAGTTGTTCTGTGTGTTGAGTTTCGAGGCTGTGGACTGAAACGTTACACATGGAGGATGTTTTTAGGAACATCTCTTCTTTACCATTTCTCCTCTGCGTTTTGGTTGGCAACCTGCTCCATAACTAACTCCCCCCCTCCTCCACCACCACCAAACCCCCCTCCAGGGAGCCTTGGGAGGCAGAGAGCCATCACCATGGTGATCTGAACACAGATCCCCCACACACCGGTCCATTGTGACTGGCATGCGTTGAGGTGAGAGGGAACAAAATGTCACAGCAACAGGTTTTTTTGTGTTTTTGTTTTTGCCTCAATTCTCGGGGGGGATTGTGCTCAGATCCGTGCGCTCGGTTACACTGGAGGGATCGCCGGAGAGACTCTGGGAGTTAGGGAAACAAGCCGATCGGAGAAATGAATACAGTGACATGGAAATGGACCGTAAATACTAATAAGTCTGTGTTTTTGTTTTCCTTTTTTTCCTTTCTGTGGTCGTGTTTAGCATCAGGGCGAAAACAAAGAGGAGTGCCGTTGTTATTATCTGATTAAAAGTGTTTGCAAATTCTCCAAAT
>CAKAOH010023872.1:0-126097 GCA_916701665.1 Sebastiscus tertius
CGTGGTGGCGGATGATCTGACCAAGGGGGAGCATGTAGATGGTGAAGAGGAGGGGTCCCAGCACAGAGCCTTGAGGTACACCATGGTTGACTGGGGCCGGGGTGGAACTGGAGTCTCTGATGGTGACAAACTGTTTTCTGTTTGTGAGGTAGGACTGAAACCAGGAGAGAGCTGAACCGGTGAGGCCAAGGTAGTCAGATAGGCGGGTGAGGAGGATGGTGTGGGATACTGTGTCGAAGGCGGCTGAGAGGTCCAGGAGGATGTTCTTAATAAATTTTGAAATGAAGGGGAAGACACCAAAACCCTACAGGTCTATTGTCTATTGTTTTCTGTCTTCACAACATGTTTTTCATCCTTTTTGGATCAGTTTGCACAAGTTTCAACGTGTCTTAAAAAGGGACTTCCTTCAAGATCAGGTTCAATCCAAAAAAAAAAAAAGCTTAAAGTGAACAGATCATAGAATAAACAAATAAATAGCTTGCACACTGCAAGGCTCCAATGTTCACTTATTTATACAAAAAATCACTTATTAATACATTATATAAGTGAACTTTGGAGCCCTGCAGTGTACCAGCTATTTATTTGTTTATCAAATAAAGCTGGATCCAACCATCCAATCAATAGTAGAATGTAACTACCAGTAAGTGCATTTACTCAAGTCGCCTAAATGTATTTAAGTACAATTTTGAGGTGCTTTACTTGAGTATCATTATTTTATGCTACTTTATACCTCTACTCCGCTACATTTCAGAGGCAAATAATGTACTTTTTACTCCACTACGTGTATATGATATCTTCAAGCCTATTACTTTGCAGATTTAGATTATTAATACAAAATATAAATCAACTAATAAATGATGATTTATTATTATTAGGGCTGTCAAAGTTAACCCGATAATAACGCGTTAACGCAAATTTGTTTTAACACCACTAATTTCTTTGATGCATTAACGCAACTTGCGATTTTTAGTTTGTAGCGGGCTCAGTTAGGAGCTAGAGTGAAGATACTGGCATCATATGAAACTAGAAAACCTGAGGAATCCATTGGTGCCAATGGTACATCTCGTGTCTCATACAAGCTTGTCGGGGAGGAAGGTAAATAACGCTTCAAACTAAATTTTGGCGAGGAAAAACTGTCATGGCCATTATCAAAGGGGTCCCTTGACCTCTGACCTCCAGATATGTGAATGTAAATGGGTTCTATGGGTACCCACGAGTCTCCCCTTTACAGACATGCCCACTTTATGATCATCACATGCAATTTGGGGCAAGTCATAGTCAAGTCAGCACACTGACACACTGACAGCTGTTGTTGCCTGTTGGGCTGCAGTTTGCCATGTTATGATGTTACCTGTGAGGGTTTCTGGACAATATCTGTCATTGTTTTGTGTTGTTCATGCCATGGTATCCACAAATAAGAACAGAGTGAGACACATTCCTTCATTCCTTCTCTCAGATTACAGCAAACATCATTCCAACAAGATAAGACAGGTGGTCAGAATGTTACTGTTGAATTGCTTTTATTTCAAACAGCATTCACACAATACACTGTATTCTTGAGGCACATTCACATCAAGTGCTAAATAACTTCATGCATGGTCAAATGTAGGCTACAGCTTTGTTGAATTGAATGCAAATGCTGATTGTAAATGAAAATATTGCTTCATTATTTGGCACAGTAGGAAATATCATCTATTGTTATGACCACGGGTGTGTTATTTTTGGATTGATTTTCAAAGTGAGGTGAGGAATGCAATCGGAAAAAAAAATGTAGACTAGGTTCTGCTTGATTAAAACGAAAAATCACCACAGTGCACGAGGCTGATGATGCTTTTAGAGTTAGCAGGTATTTCACATGATAATTCACATTCAAAGAGTTACAACAAAACAGCACTATTGCACAATGTTGTAGAGAATATCTCAGACAGATAAAAAGCCACCTTGACATTCTGACTTTTACAAGACCCCTGTCACATTATCTTCATTTTAACCGTATTTTTTTTACCATTCAGGCTTCAAGCTGTAAAGTGGCTCCTGTTGGTTTTAACCAGGAACACATTATCAGTGCTAACAAGAAGTTTGCACTGTATCTTAATGATAAAAGCTAAAATGAGTGTGACAAGTGCCTGGTGAAAAACAACCACAGATGAATTCAGAATATCAAGGTGTTTCCTCTAAGACAAAAGGAACCGTAAACCCATTTAAAGGGGTTAGTATACTTTACATCACAAGTTAAATTCCCAGAGGTGTTTTGATAATAAGTCATTGATCAGCGACAATAATGGTGTTAAATATAGTGTTGTATAAATGAACTTGGAGTCTATTAAAGTTGTAATACTATGTAAAACATGATTTGCACCCAGAATTTAAGAGGAAATAAATGACAATGTGAAGAATGCAGTACACTATTTACACTGTTAAATATGCAACTTGTATTGCATTAATCATGGTAAAAATAGAACAATGTAATATGATATTTATATGCTGATTACATTTGATTTGGCCACCCTGTAACAACTGCTACAAATTACAATTATTTCACCTGGATAAGAGTACCTGGATTTTTTTTTTTTTCTTTTTCAAAAGCACAATAAATACTGAACATACCAAAAACCTCTATTATTTGTCAATCTCACTGTTAACAAATTACACAAGCAAATCCAATAGCTCGACTCGGCTCTAAAAACCGCTACGAAATCAATCAAGTAGGCGCAATCGATGACTGGTTTGAAAAGACAAAATGAGTGTTTTTTCCTGAAAGAGAGGCGATGTCACCCCTCCGTCCAGTCGGTCATTCTCTAGACAGCTATAAGAGGCTACAACCAGAGTAGGCACCATGCAGAGAGGGGGTTACGCCTGCCTAAGCTGGGCTCCTTTTCTTAATTCAAAGTCCAAACTGAAATTTTTTTAACAACTTTTAAGAAGGGAAAAAACTATCCACATGTCTTCTCCGCTGTTGTTGTCGTGGAGAATCAGGTGATTCTCAAGCCGAGGGGACAAGGTAAGGATGCACGCCATTTGAAAACTCATCAAGTTTCAGTGTGTAATTTGGGTAATTTGGGATTATGCACTGCTCCGTCCTAAAAGCCACCTTCACCCATAATGCACCCGAGTCAGAATGAAGCTAAAGACAGGATTTAAGCGTATAATTGATCCAGGGGATCAATAAAAACACCATGTTCAGAGTTAAACACTGGCTTTTCAGATTCCTCCCCCTTACATGAAGATAAGGTACCAGCAGAGCGACACATACCCCACACAGTATTAGATCCTCCTGTGGGCCAAAAACTCTTATCTTACTAAAACAGTGTCAAGCATGGCACCAAATAAGGGGAGAGGGTGAAAAGGAACGTGAAGAAGCGAGTGTTTTACTTGAAACAGGTCGGGTATGTACGAGGGGGCAACAAAGAGGGCTAGATCCTGCGCAGAGGGTGCCACATGGACACGGGCTTCCTCAGAGTGGCCAGCATCTGGTTCCAGTGGGTGATCCCCATCCCGCTGGCCTCGGGGCCGATGATCACGTGACCCAGGTTCTCGCCCCGGCCGTCGTCTGTGGCTTCTGCCACCGTCACCCTCAGGGAGAGTTCCTGCAAACAGCATGATACGGTTACACAACCTGCTGTGTGAGCATGACTCAGCATCTTCTTTACAGCGTGGTTCATCCAGATCTTTGTGTAATCAGTTAAATGCAATCATTTTGTAAAGGGGAAGAGCAGTTACATCTTCGGGCTTTAAAAACTTTATAGACTGATCAATGCATTTAAAAGGAACATTTTATACTACAGGAACATTTTAATGATGTTGTCATAGTTATGGTTATATTAGTATTTATGGTTAAATGGATCTAAGGAAAGCAAAATTGTCCTGTCAGTCGGTCCACTACTTTGGTCCTGAAGACTGAAATATTGAAACAACTACAGGATGGATTGCCATGACATTTTGTACACACATTCATGGACCCCAGAAGAAGAACCACAAAGACTTTGGTGATCGCCTGACTTTCCCTGTAGAGTCGCCATGAGGTCTGCATTTGTGGTTTTGACTGAAATGTCTTGACAACTATTGTATGGATTGCCACGATACTTGATACACACATATGACCCCTTAAGATAGTAATAACTTTGGTGATCCTCTGACGTTTCCACTATCATCAGAATCAAAATTTTACTTTGTCCAATACTTGGGTTTATGACCAAATACCTACTAAATGAATAACATATAGAATACGTCAGTAAATATCCCACTCATACATTTTGAAGCCTTTAAGTGTCTTGAAAAAGTCGGTTGCTAACAAGCAGCTAAATGAGACTACTAAACGTCATCACACCGACTCGTCCGTCTTTACAGCCTCGTTGTGTATAGCCTAACGTTATCCTTTTACTTCTGGCGATTGCATTTACACTTAAAAAATCATAGAAGTGGTGTTCATTTGCTAAGATTATCTTGCTGAACAAAACGTGTTAGTATCATAAAGGTTTGTTTGCCACAGAGCTTATTTTCTGCAGTAATCCAAAACCCAGGCTGTTTGCCAAGGACGTTGCTAACTTTCATGTTGGCCTAAAAAAATATGCCATCCCTGGAGCACCCTATTGTGTTGTTAAATCGTCTTATTATTTACTTATCTAACCTTTATTCAACCTCTTGAGATTCATCATCTCACTTCCCTTTTTAGGAAAAACATCACACACACACTTACAAATAGCACAATATAATAAGACCTGAGAGGCCTGAAGGAGAAAGGCTCGACTACTTAAGACTATGTTCATGGCAAACACATTGTAAGTAATCATTATGAAAGTTATTGTGAATTCCATACAGTCCCCTTAACATGTTATAATGTTATAATGTATACATACCTGTTGTTACAGTTACTATCAGCAATGCTGGTTTATTATTCTGTTTCTGTTACGACATTTTATCTTTCTTATCTTTTTCCATGACCTAAATTCCCTCTAATAAAGTTTCATCTCATCATTCAGGCCCCGTTTGGTGCCACAGTCTAACCTGCAGGACGATGGACGGCACAGAGAAGATCATGGCTTCGTTGAAGATGGGGTTTGTGTCGTCCCGTTTGGTGGAAGTCTTCTTCTTGCTGATCTTCCTGCCGTCTTGCAGGAGATACACTTTGACAAACGGATCTGGTAACAAGAATGAGCGAATAAGATTACCGCCTTCTAAGCTTTTAAAACCCAAGCTACACACATAAACACCCCCGCGCACAGTTTGTAGAGCATGTAATAAACTTCTCATTAAAGAGTAATCAGTTAGAAGCTCAGTCCTGTACACACAATTAGCTCTGCGGATGATAATGGCAGTGTTTCAGTGGGTGACCTTTAACGGTACAATGTTAGTGTGGTACTTATCTGGACATTTAATGTGATGAACAAGTCATTTAAGTCCCATCTGCCTGTCTGAATATGAATAAACGTTTTCATATCCTCTGGGACTTGACATTGAGAGTCTATTATTACTGAGTCTGTAATTATTGTGTTCTGTTTGGATGGAATTCAAAAGCAGACAGATTTATACATAGTCCCTACAAAGAGTAACAGACACTCAGCTCCCGTTCACACACATTTACAAATAAAACACAAACGGATGTTCCTTGACCTGCAGTGTTCTTGCTGTTGGTCCACACCAGGTTCTTGCACTTGGCACAAACCACCGTGAGGCGCTCTGCTGTCGGCAGATAGCTGAGAGACAACAGGATCTCCCCAACTGCATCCACAGCCTGTGGAAGGTCATACCAGAGCACGGCAGACATTAAATATTACACAACATTGTGCCAAAGCACTTTCCACAATCATGATCTCTTTCATACTAAAGCAATTATACTACGCTGTTAGCAGAAGTCTGGCCAATTAGAGCTCCTTCTTCTACTGTAGGTTGGATTTAATTACATTATTAGGTGGTACAGTACTTGCACATCTCTGGTAAGTATGGTAAATAATAATAATAATATTATTATTTATATAGCATTTTAAAGGTGTCGTGTGTAAGATTTGGCGGCAGCTAGCGGTGAGGTTGCAGATTGCAACCAACTGAAACTTTTCCAGGCCTTTGGGGTCCTTCTGTGTGGAGTTTGCATGTTCTCCCCGTGTTGACGTAGGTTTTCTCCGGTTTCCTTCCACAGTCCAAAGTCATGCAGGTTAGGTTAGTTGTTGACTCTTAATTGGGTGTGAATGTGAGCGTGAATGGTTGTCTGTGATAGTCCGGTTGTCTGTGATAGTCTGGTCATCTGCGATAGTCTGGCAACCTGTCCAGGGTGTACCCCGCCTTCGCCCAATGTCAGCTGGGATCGGCTCCAGCTTCCGTCCCGCGACCGGATAAACGGTTACAGATAATGGATGGATGGTTGATGAAGATGGAGTCTTCATAGATGATCATTTACGCTGTGTGCACTTTATCTCATGGTTGGATTATTTTCACCGGTGAGAGTTAAAGGGACTGTTTGTAACTTCTTACACTTACACTCTTATAAATCATTGCTGGTCGGTGTTTCCTATGCGCGCTCACGTGTGGCTACGCTGTTCCAAAACAAACTGCACCGGAAGCACCAAAACCGCAAAGTTATATCTAGTGAAGCCCGTCTGTTAAACAGTGTCAACTAATCCTGCTCCAGCCCCCCGACCATGGCCAGAAGACAGCTGTAGCTGTAGACAGACCGTAGCTTTGGTCTCCACGGCCGAAATCGACGCTGTACTCTGCTCCTTTGCCTGCCTGCCTGCCTTCACTCACACACCGCGCTCGCTGTCACTCGCTCCACCTCCCAAGTGCATGCGCGCACACTACACACTGCAGAAGAGTTACGTTATCGTCTCCGACCAAAACTCCGATGTCTCCCCCGTTTCTTCTGAACACGGTCTGGAGGCTGAAGCAGGAAACACAGTATCAGCATTGATTCATGGAGAGACCTTCGTCTGGTCAGCTAACATTACTGCCAAGCAGCTGAAATATAGAGTGATATTGTGCTTTTAGCTGACGTGTGTCGCCTCACTGTTTTGAGCGATGCTCGTTCATGTCTATGTAGAGCGAGCACAAGCGCGAGCAACAGGACGCTGACTTTCGTTGACTTAACGGCCACAGGTGTCGCTGTTAACAAGACATTTCTGATTCTTACAAACAGTCCCTTTAACTGGTGAAGCTGCATAAAGTATCAGAATTGTTGCGACAGTTGAAACTCTGTTTGGGATGTTTATTCATCAGATAATAATAATAGGTAATCTCTGTACATTTTGCAAGGAATCCACTCAACTCAGTACAACGTACAATGCCAGTAAGAGTGTCGTCTTGATCTGTAGAACGAAGGAGGACAAATGTCTACAATTTTCAGACTTCAAATTGTCTGATGATCTTTGTGTCTGTAATAAGGTCAAATATCTTGGACATTTCATTACTGAAGACATGACAGATGATGATGATATTTATAGGCAATGCTGCTATAGATGTACGCACAAGCAAATATTCTCTTACGGAAGTTTAGCATGTGTTCGGATAGAGTGAAGATGTCTCTGTTCAGAGCATATTGTACACCACTGTATACAGCACATCTGTGGTCAAACTACAAAAAAGCTTACAGAGACTTCAAGTCGCATATAATGATGCAATGAGAATATTACTAAGAAAGGCCACGATGTTGTAGTGCAAGTGAAATGTTTGTGTCTGCAGGCATAAATACTTTTCAAACTGTATTAAGAAATCTCATGTATAAATTTATATGCTGGCTAAATCACTCTGAGAATGACATAATCTTGCATTTGTCTAACAAGATTTAGCACTACACGGTACCAATCACAGCTGTGGAGGCACTGGTATAGTTCTTTATATGTATGTATATATTTATACTTTTTAATATCTTTTAATCATTACTTTTTATAGTGCTTCTTGTATGGTAATTAATTATATGTAATATATTGTTGTTTTTTTATCTTGACCTTGAGTCTGCAATAAAGTTTGAATTGAATTGAAACCAACTTTGATTCTTATTTATTGAATATGACATGTAGTGTTGCTGAACGTCCAGTAGGGGTTCTCAGACACCACCATGCTTTCTTACACAGTATTTAGATACTTTGGTTTACTGTAGGAAGCATGTCAAACTGGAAATGTGCCTAAACGTATATCAAATTGTACCCTATAGCACATTACTGTATTGTGACTCACCTTGTTGACATCTTGAAGGTAGAGCCAGGCGTTGAACGGTCTGATGGTCAGGTCCAGGTCTGACAGCTTGAGATCTGCGACCCCGGCGCTGATGTTTCTCTCATCCGCGTCGATGCCAAAAGCTGCACAACGCAGGCTGTACTCCTCCAACAAGGACACGTCCATGGGGACGGAGAAGTGCTCATCAAAAATCACAGTGAACGCATTCGCCTGGATCTGTGAGAGGATGAGAAAATGGTTGAAATGTAACATTCACCTCTCAGACAATTTAACTCTGTGTCAATTTGAGAGGCAGGATGGTCATCTGAGTTTATGTAAGTTAATTGCTACTTATGACTCTTATGGCACAACTCCTGCAGAAAAGTCGTTGCTCACAATGATTGTAAGATAAATCACATAAAGTCAAGAATCTAACTTTACAAGAAAAGATGTAGTGTAGGCTGTTAACATGTCTCTTCATCCTCGACCTGACTCACTTGACCGCAGAGTCAGGCTGTGAAGCACAAAATGACCAAACACTTATTTATTAGAACTTTTGTTAAAGGGTCAATTCACCCAAAATAATAAAAAAGACATTATTCTCCGAGATTTCTGCTCCCACTTAAATACAAATGAGGGGAACTTTTTTGTGTTGCACTACTCTCTACTAAAGAAATAGTACCCATAGAACTCCTGGCAGTGTGTGCTGTGGACCATCCACAGTAATGGGGACATTGTTTCATAGTTTTTCAATGTTATCAGCACCACAAACTAAATCCTATTCATATTAGAGTGGAGCTGTAGATATAACGTACTGTAGAAATCAAAGTTATGTCCATTCGTAACATACATTATTGTTCGGTGTATATCCCTCATTCATATTTATATCAATATGCACTTTGCTACTGTTTGCACTTTCTAGTTTAGATGCTAAACCGCATATTGTTGTGCTGGAGCTTACTTAGTGCAAATACACACTAAGTAAGCTCCAGATTCAGATTAGATTCAGTAATGTTGAATCTAATCTAATCAAATTCAAACTAAATGAATCAAATCTAATATCTCTAAAATAGACAGACATGATACCAGGAGCAACAACAAACCAAATGGAAAATGTGTAGGTCTAACCAGAAGAATGTCTGACATAACGTAGAAGACTGCAGAGACGGAGTAACATTTTTACAATTCTCTGATAAACGTCTCTGCGCTGTTGAGAACATGCAGCACATTAAGAGCCCAAGGTCATAGTGGATGCTTTTCACACCATTTCCTAACACATTCCTTTCACTCTGCTGCGACTATATGTATCATCCTGTAAGAAAAAAAACATGGCACGGAATGAAAACAACATGTTTTGGCGTGTTTTTCATCATCCAGCCTCAAAACCAAGTGGAATCAGATTACTAGTCACTATTCAATTTCTTTTCTTGGCAGCCGAAACAGCTTTTTACAATGAAAAAGACAAAGTCTGAAGGCAGTTTGGCCTGGCCAGCAGAGCACATCGTGACTACTTTAGATTGAAGTGAGAGACTCAGCTGCCACAGTGACCGCCAGCATTGGCTGTGTGGCTACTACTGCTGATTTCAGGCCATCAGATGCCGAAGCACGCGCCGAAACGAGGGTTTTTACAAAGCGATCAGAAGTTACCAGGCAACTAGTGAACGCTCAGAGGAGAGCGGATTTAAAAATAGGTCTTTTACACACCAGTGTGAAAGTGTGAAATACAATGAGGAGTATTTCTGCTAAATACAATAATACAGCCTGTGATCAGCCTGTGAGGCCGACCTTGGGTTGTGCATCAAACAGCTGAACAGCACCATAATCTAACATCCAACACCTACAGAATCCAGAAGAGGCCCAGCTGCTGCTGCTGCTGCTGCTGTGCAAATATGTACATAAAGATATAAAGCATCCAAAGCAGGCAGTATCTCTCCCCCAGCCCAGCACACAGACCTGCACCCCGTCCACAATATGAGTCTGTCTGCACTGTTAGGCTCATCGCTTAGGGGGGATAACCATGGCGATGTGTGCGGTGAAGATGAAGCAATAAAAGCTCAGATAGAGGCATGTGTGTGTGAGCTATACAGTAGACAGAGGAAGGGGGGAATGAGAGAAGAGTGGCCTGCACATTATTACAGGCAAAGAGATGAGGAAGGATGAAAGAGGGAGTGATAGACGGGTGATGGGCGGAAACAAAAGCAGTGACAACAAAGGAAATGAGAGAATGAAAGCACACAGGAAGACAGAGAGAGAGAGAGAGAGAGAGAGAGAGAGAGAGACAGAGAGAGAGAGAGAGAGAGAGAGAAGCTGGCTTGACCATTAGGGCGAGAGAAGCTGATGTCAGCATTTCTTTGGTCTTCACCACTCCTCGACATTAAAGAGGGAGCCACTGAAGGCGCAGCTCCCATTATTATTATTATTACACCCAGTCTGAACGCATTAAATAGAACAAAACAACATGCTCAAGTGAGGGGAGACCCTGGTGAGTCTGTCAGCCTGCATAAACCGTATACAAGACCACAGTCACACGAGGCAGCCAGGCAGGAGTTAGTGAATATTCTGGCAGCGCCTCACTAAGAGCAGAAGGCGAGTGGCAGGTGTAGCAGATGGTTGAATGGAGCCCTGTTTCTCTTTCTGCCGAAAGGTCACTTCACGTTAGGTTCAAGCTTCTTATGAAATTATTTCAGTGGAGAATTTTGAGAAAAAGTAACAACCAAGAAAAGCACATTTCCCTCCTTTAATAACTCACTACAAGCAACAGATTCTTATCACCGCACCTGCTGCTCTGGAACACATCGATTGTTGTATATGCCGTATATATTGTGATGTTTTCATTTTGTCTAATGTTGTTTTATTGCACTAGTTGTATCTATGTTCTAATATCTTATATCGATTTGCCTTTTGACGCCGCCTCTTGGCCGAGTCATTACTGTAAATGAGAATTGGTTCTCAATTGACTAACCTGGTTAAATAAAGATAAAATAAAAATAAATCATTTCTGTCAGGGAAAAAAAAATGCATTATAAGAACATAAATACTCAAAATTATGAGACACTAAGACAAAATAAAACATAATAAAACTTAACATATCCTATTCCTTTTTTAGATTATGATAGTAAATCACAATTATGATTATTATATTTTGACTTCGTAACTTACAATATGGTAAAGTAACGGTGGTAAGTAACGGTAAGTAGTCATAATAATAATGTTATTTATATAGCATTTTAAAGGTGCACTGTGTAGGATTTGACGGCATCTAGAGGTGAGGTTGTAGATTGCAACCAACTTAAAACTCTCACGTGTGTCGGAGAACTACGGTGGCTGACTATCTTCTTCTTCTGATAAAAATTGGTTTCCATACATCCAGAAATCCTCTATCACAATATATCAAAGTTGATATTGTGATATAAGTCATGATAGTACATTTGGTGGTCTTAATACAATAGCACACTTTCTGGGATTTTAATAGAGAAACAGTTTACGGAAAAATTATCCAGACAGAAATATCTGTTTTTGTCCAATCCAGAAAATCTACGTACTTCATCACATTGTCTTGCTCATTGATTTGCTGTTCCTGAAGGCCTTCTACACCCAGGATAGTGAGATGCTTTATACGTCATCGTAAAAACTGCATAATACACAACATCATGGTCATCATCATTCTAACCTAAACTGCAGGTTACAGGTTAGATTTCAGACTAAGTGAGCTGAAAGTCAATCACATCTACTCCTGATGAAGGTAAAGGACGTGAAAACAAACTCCCTGACTACATCCGGCTCCCAGGGGGGCTCGCCACTCAACTAAATGAAATGGGCTCTTCCGTCAGACAGGAAGGGGATTGGCTTGGCTTGTCAGGCTGCAGGATCAAGCCTCTCACCCCTGTGGGACGTATCACTGTCTCCGTCTAAAATTCAGCCAGGGCTAAAATCTTCAACACCGTTCAAGCGAGCCAAAAGCTGCCCCCCCCCCCGAGCGAGAGAGCTTCAGACGCTGCTCTCCCTCAAGTTCAGTCGTCACGGCTTAACAGCTAATTAACCAACTGAGAAGCTTTTTTATTTATTTATTTTTCCCCCTCAGTCCTGAATCTCTGCCCCATTAGTAGTCTAGTGGCAGATATGCTGAAAGTCTCTAACAAGTATCTTTAATGATTGTTTGATTATTTAATGATTGTATATTTGACACACTAATAAAATGCATTACCTTTACTTAACATCGACATAGTATAGCCATGTTTGCACATGCATTCACACTGCAGTGCTGAAGTGAGGATTTGCTAGTTTTTTTATCACTGAAAACTTGAAGTTTTTTTTTTTTTATTTTATTTTTTTTAAAGGTGCGATTGGGCGAGATTGGAAGCATTTCAATTGCCTCCGCACAGCTCTTAACGTGGCGAGCGTTATAAGCTGTAACCGCCGTATGAGCGCAGTGCAGAGTAGCAGCTGTGAGCTAGCCAGTGGGACACGCTCACATGCACTAACATGCACTAAAAGGCACGTGTGACCAGCCCGGCTATGTCAACAAAGCACATAGAAGCTCTGATTACAACACAGACAGAGGGAGAGTGACTTCTTTCTCTGCTCAGGTAGACAGTACTCCTCTATATCTTTACATAGCAAATAGTTGTTTGCTGCTATATTAATGCTCTGGATATCATATAGTATAACCTTTATTAAGCCAGGATAATCCCATTGAGATTTTGAATTTAATTTCCCAGGGGATCCTGGCCAAGATGGCAGCGTAAAAAAAGTCACAAAAGCACCACATAAAAACACAAATAGACTTAAAAAAACAAAAACGCAAAAAGTTAAAAACAACATAAAAACCAATGTGGCTTGGTCTGTCCACCGCTTTGGTCTAGACTGAAATATCTCAACAACTATTAGATGTATTGTCATGATTGCATTTAGTACAGATATCCACCACAATACATTGTGTGTATCCTTGAGGTCTAACAAACGGGTTGAATGTATTTCTTTCCTTATAAAACATTTGCAAAACTGATTATTTGAAACCTGCTTTTTTACAGCAATGTTAACTTGCTAGCAGTCTTCCTCTTCGCTGCCTTTTTCCTGGCACACTGCTGTGTTTTAGTATCCCTATGTAGATTAGTGGAATAGTACACCATTGGCAGGAATGTGTACTGCGTCACCTGCATGGGTATGCATGCAGCTCCTCCTTAAAAACACCGCTCAATAGCACCTATTAGTGATCAAAAACTCTGCAGGGGACCTTTAAGTGATTCACTCCTTAAACTCTATCACCTTACAATTCAAAGAAACACAACTCTGTCCACCAGGAGCAGCCTAAACATGAAGCAAGTCCTAGCTGGAAACAACAAACTATTTCCAAGGTCAAGCTTCCCACTCAAGGTCAAGTAGCTCCACATACTATACTGAGGAGATACAAGCACAAAAAGACAACAGCTTCCTTACCCTTGTGACTCCCACACTGAGCTCCTCTGGCCCCAGGGAGACTCTGATGAAGCAGCCAGGGAAGTCTCCCTCCTCCCTCTCCAGCAGGTCTTTTCCCTGGTGCAGGGTGATGTGGAGCATTCCTGCCCCCTGGCCCGGATGCCTGGACTGCTCAAACTCCAGCGTCACCTCCAGCTGGCCGACCGTGTAGTCGTGGCCGAAGTTGTTGGCGATGGAAGAGATGGAGCTGAGCGAGTCG
This sequence comes from Sebastiscus tertius, assembly GCA_916701665.1. Taxonomy (NCBI): domain Eukaryota; kingdom Metazoa; phylum Chordata; class Actinopteri; order Perciformes; family Sebastidae; genus Sebastiscus; species Sebastiscus tertius. Next base: position 13,817 of record CAKAOH010023872.1, read on the forward strand.
GTGGAGATGGATCGGTTGAGCTGGGCCATGCCGGTCGGGTCCAGCTCCCTGCTCATCAGCTCCAGGTGGCCCAGATCCCTGAAACCGTCCGGAGTGTCGCCGAGGGCCAGGCTGGGTTTGCGGCTGGAGGTGGTGGAGGTCCGCCGGTGATTGTTGGCAGCCACTCGCTTCAGGGAGGAGTTAAGTAAGGGATGAAGAACATTTTAAAGGTACGGAGATGGACAACTAACGCACAGAGAACTGTTTGCAACTACAGGGAAAAACTTGGTTGTTAGTTCTGTGTCAAAGCACGACAACCAAAAAGAGTTCACTTGTATTTATTCACATTATCTTGTATTTGCCAAGAGTTTTTTGAAATTTGTTCTTTTACTCTAGCATGAAATAGTCATACAGAATATATAAGACATAAGGCCTCTCTTTTGGTCTAGTTGCTAGTTGCTACCTGTGTCTGTCTGCCATTTGTTACCAAGGAGGTCGTTCTTTAGAGCTGTTTCTCTGCAAACAGCTGCCTGCTGCGGCTGAAAACAACACTATGAGAACGGTGAGAATGAACCAAAACAGTAAAGTTGCAGTCGGACAGCTAAACAATGAACCAAACCTCGCTATGAAGCTATGTGAGAGGAGCAGTAGATTCAGGTGATAACTCTCCGTAGGCGCATCACTACGAGCGACCCCCTTTTCACATTGTTTTCACATTAGTCGCTTTAACTCAACTCACTTCAGCTCAACTTGTTCCTAGTTTTGACCATTGTTCCTGTCATTACCTTCGCCAAGGAGGTTATGTTTTTGGTCTGCGTTCTCCGAGTGACATAAACTAAATAAAGTAATTTCTGAGATCTGGGAACATGACGACATTACTACTAAAAAGTTTGATAGGGCTAGAAACAAGCAGGACAATGTGGATGATAATTTCAGAAATTACCTTTGTTTTTTTCATCCAAATAACTAACTAATGGCTAACCTCATCAACTGACGAGTTTCATACTTCTTGGTAGCAATGTTGCAGTGTTTCCAGATCTCAGCAGTCACTTTGGTGAGTACAATTGTATTAATAACTTGAAGGTTATAATAAACAAGAGATATAATGGACACAATTACAAAAAACAAGGCCCAAATTTCTAATGAACCAGAATTATCTTCTAAAGTACCGATAGTCAATCATGTGCCATTGAGGCCCAAGACCCTGAAGGTGCAACTAAAAGCAGTGAATTTCCAAAGACCAAAAATCAAAATCAGCTGCTGCTGTCTTCAATTGGAAAGAAAACCCACAGACTCTCGACCCTCTGTGCCACATGATTGCTCACCACTTGCTCCAAAAGCAAAGAAGCTGGTTGATTTTGCCACTAACTTCACAAAACCTCTCACCTTTCTGCCTTTTAGAGATATAGGTTTTGTGCACATCAATGATATTTCACATCTCTGAGTAAAGGTCATGTAAATGTACCTTTTGTCTGACTTCTGAGAAGGAGGTTCCATATTTTTCTTGCAGATATCGATAGTCAAAGTTGGGGAAGGGTGACGGCGCGGGGAAAGTTCCAGATTTCCACAACTTCCAGATGTTGAGCCCGGCCACGGCCAGCAGCACGAAGAAGCCCACCAGGTAGATCCCCACCTCCCAGCCGGGCGGGTTACGCACCACTGAAACACACACACACACACACAAAACAAGTGCTTCAAGACATCCTTACTTCCATTTCATCAATGGTAGAATAAAGTTTTGGCCTCATAACTGTCTGTAATTTTATATTTGATAGGGGAGTTTAATCACTGGTGGAAGTGCACAGTTTGGGAGAAACCCAGGACAGAGAGTTTAGAGAGGCTTTTTTATTTTAAGACCAGTATGAGTCTTAACAAGCTCACAGTCAGCCACTGTTTCAGGCCTTGTCATTCATCACTGAGCATTGAGATGACTTTGGGAGCGTTTGGGAGGCATAAAGTTTTATGTAAATCAGATAATAGTTTGGGACCAAAATCTGACAGACAAATTGAAATGCCGCTCTGAATTAAACGTCAGGGCATCTCATGTTGCGTTTCAGAGAGGGATTATGAGCCTGTGCCGAGCTGGCTTTCTCAAGATGAATTGCTTCTGTGGGAGGACTTTGACAGCTTTAGCTTTACTTTTTAAACACAAGAGATAAGCCAATTATGGGGCCAGTCAAAATGTGTTGTAACATCGACGGCCTTCAGCAGGAGATGAGGCCGGAGGAGTTATAAAGCTTGTGCAAAAAGGTGACGATCGTTGTCAAATAAGACCTTAGAGCAGACACACAAATGCACGCCGCTGAATGAAAATACAGCATCATCTCTCATGTGGATAAAATCTCATGCATTAATCCACACAAGGACACCCATGCAGAAAGAAAACAGAACTGTCCACTCACCACTCAGATGGTAGCCTGATATATCCCCACTTTGAGCGGAGGACATGGTGCTGCAGCCAGCCTGGACAAAAAAACAAAAACAATAATCTGTTCAAGTGGCTTTTTATGTCAGAGACCAAAACAGAGAACAGTCTGGCACTCTTAGAATGAACTACGCAAAGAAATATCACAGAATTAATTAAAAATGGCATTTTGGTTCATCATCCAGAATCAAATTTGGAGTATTTTTCATCTAAAGTAAATTGAATATTCAGTTGAAGGAACAATGAATTATGTTTGCAGAGTGTAATTAAATAACCTTTTCATACTTAGTTAGACGTCCTTATAATCTCTCAATCTAAATCCTTTGGCTTCAACATGAATCAGAGTAAACATGGCTGAATTAACCCAGAGGGCAGAATGTACCGTGGGAACGTAACGACTCCTGACATCCACCGCTGCTTCAGACACATGAACAGGACGGGGTACATGCACAATAAGATGCATGCATAACAAGGGAAGTCCGGGCTCTGGGTGCATTTTCAAATTCTGACCCTGGACCCCCCAACAGAGAGCCAACGGGTCTGCTGGCTTTCATACTCATTTAATTTAAGCAATTAAAACTACCTGGTTAAGGTTAAGGAAATATTGTGGCCATGTTTTTAAAAGAGTACTTCACCGATTTAGCATTACACTTCTATAACATTGTCGGATTCTCGATGGACAGTTTAAAAACAGAACCAGAGATATTGTCTTTTTAATTCCACGCAGTCTTGTTCCTCGTTGAAAGTGCTGCCTACATTACCCACAATGCAACTCTACAGTTGACAGTTCAGTTCAGATTTAGGTGCGTTATTCTAGTAGCCTCCAGCAGAGACGAGGATCTACAGAGGTCTGGTAAGCTCACTTCTTTCTAACTCCACATCACCATTTCTTTTTCTTTTTCAAACTTGAAGTCTTCAGTCCAAACCGATGCTGACTCGCTGACTCAAGTGACATCACTTGAGGCAATTTATCAGGCTTTGTGCAGTGCCCTCTGGAGCCACAAAAGGCTTTATACAACTTTTTATACAACCCTAACCCTAACCCTCATATTCTAATGGGTCTGCATGTGACATAGGAAGGGGAACCAAATCTGAATGACTTGTTGAATCACGTTTTCTGATCTAGACAGCCCACAAAAAAAACTGACTGGGTTGTCTTAGTTCACAGTTTGTGGGTTGGTAGGAACTCCAGATACCCAAATGAATGTGCACAAGCACTGAAAAGGTGAGTTTTTCATGATATGTCATGATTTAAGTCTTTGAACAAATGACTAATGCTGTCGTTTTTCTCCGATGAGAACATGCTCTCATCTGGCCGTGTATACTGTTACTCATGTTGAAAAGACTTTGGAAAGACTGAGGGCCTATTCTACACAAACAAGAACATAAATTGGCCAAAAATCTCAAATACTAATAAAGTATGTTGTGTTCCAGACACTGCTCTTTGTTTGTTTGTCAGAAATTTGTTTGTTTTTTACCTGCATGAGTAATTTCACTGAAACTGCGAGGACTGTGGATTTTGGGGCCCTGGGGGGAAATTCAACAAGTAAACACCTGACGACTGACTTCCCTTTTACGGGAACAGAGATGAAATGTGTTGTACACCTGAAAGACATACTATTAGTTTTTTAATCATTGTGCTTTGATAAACAGTGAATGTAATCAGTTCCCCAACCCTGCTTACAGCACAAGACTTCTGGGAGAACTCAGTGACTGTACATTCTCTGTAGGAGTATGATGCAGCTATTAGGTTTGTTTAGTTAAATCAATTTTTATGGTTCTTTCTTAAAAATAGCAGCGAGGCCTGTTTTTCTAGAGACAAAAGAGAACAATATTTTTCCTGTGCCCCTCTCTTCCTCCGCAAACTGCAAAAAAATAAAAAACGATGGGCGCTGGCGTGTGACTCATTCCTCCACCCGACCTCCCCTCCCGCTCCCAGCTCGTTGGAATCTCACCATATCTCAGTTGGGACTCGGAGGAAACGGGAGCATTACACTAATGATATAGAAAAAGGCTGGAGGGGAGTTTGGTGGGGTATGGGGGGGTGTGGGGGGTTTGTCGACTCAATTCTGCTGAGCGCTTTGCAGACCACAGCCATGCAGGCCAATTAAAGAGGCTGACGCAGTGCAGGGCCCACTGACAGCTGCTGATATGCCATTAGCAAAGCGTGGGGAATCTCTAGCAGAGAGGGACTAGTGAGCACCCCCCCACCCAACTTGGTCCAGCATGGCTCAGATCAGCTTGGCTCAGCTTAAGGTAACATACGAATGTAGGTCCGAGGGAAGCTCAGGAGAAGGAAGAAGAGGTGGAAGGATCAAGGATGGGGAGGGAAAGGACAAGAGAGAGAGAGAGAGCAACTGTTTCAGACAGATTTAGTACATAACAATGAGGCAGCGTGGGCGCTGTGGTGCCTCGGGGGGCTTAAGGTGGCAGAATACTAACAATGAAGTCCAATTAGCCTGAAATGGGAATATATTTGAAAACAAAGGGGCACACAGTCACCGCAGTTTGTAAAGTCTGTTAATTTGAGTTCAGCGTGAATGGATTTGAGGAATTGGACGTTATTTGATCAGACAAAAAGAAGCAATTGTCCTCTAAAATTAGGGGTGGGGGGAAAAAAACGACACAGAATAGTATCATGATATTCTGTGTGGCAGTATTGTATCGATGCATGGACATCAAGTATAGATCTTTTATTATATGTAAGGGATAATGTACAGCGAGCCGGTCATTGTTGTGAAATAAACCCCGACAGGATGATGCAAGACCCCGACGCAAAGCATTACCCTGAAGTGGTTTATTTCACAACAATGACCCGCTAGCTGTACGTTATCCTGCTTAATCCACGGCTACTTACTTAAGAAATCAATAATGACTCATAAAAATGGTCCCCCAGAGACCGAGATCAGAACTGCGTCCATAGCAACCGGTCTGTTATACATAGCAGCGGTCTGCTTTAAAGAAATGATAGACCATAGAATGCCGTAATTGACCAATCACATTCGAGTAATCAACAAAGCCGTGTAATAAAGACCTATCCAACATCCCGCCCGCTGTTCTGTTTTTCCGAGGTTGTAGCAGGCTCAGTCTGAAAGCTAGAGTGAAGATACTGGTATCATATGAAACTAGAAAAAACTAAATTAATTGTTACCAATCATGTTATGTTAGCTTGTCGGGATGAGCGCTAAATAACGCTCCAAAGTTATGTAAAATTTTGGTGAGGAAAAGGGAGTCCCTTGATCTCTGACCTCAAGATATGTGAATCAAAGCTCAATGGTATCTTATTAGAGAAAACAGATGTTGACAAACTACATAATTTGCAGTTGAAAAAAGGTAATAAATTGCAATATACCCCTACAGCCCTACCGGATGAACTCAAGTATCACTTCATCGACACCAACCATTATGTTCCAAATGTGTTTATTTAATCCGTTTTTATGACTTATGGTTAAACAAAAGCAGATATTGTTAGAGTTTCCAGCTTTAAGGTGGATTCCCAGTACGCTGCCTTTGACAGAAAAGAACATAATATTGCTTGTGACCTTTGCTGCTTGTTCTCTTCCCTCTCTTTCCCATTTCTCTTGTCACCATCTAACACAAAACATCTAAGCCGAAGTGCCTCAGAAAGTGTGATAAGGAAGATTGCGTGAGTAGGCTGAAAATAGCTTGTGTTATAAACTGAGGCAGAGAGAAAAAGGAAAACAGACAAGGAGATGCTGACATTAAAGGGGACCTTTTTATGCTTTTGTGCTTTCTCCCTTTTCCTTTAGTGTGTTATATAGTTTTTTTTGTGCACGTAAAAAAGGTCTGCAAAGTTACAAAATCCACGCAAAAGGGAGTTACTCCCCCAACAGAAACTCCTGAAAAGTCCTGCCTTTTCTTCCGTAACGTCGTGATGTCACTAAGTAACACATTTGCATAACGGCTAGTTTGGCATGCCCTCAAACAAAGCTAGTTTGAGCGGAGCTGGAGCGGAGTCCAAAGAGTTTGGTTCGGTTGACCAATCACAACAGAGTGGGCCAGCTGACCAATCACAGCAGACTGGGCTTTTCGGTAGGGGAAGGGGAGGAGCTTAAACGGAGCGTTTCAAACAGTGGGTGAAAAGAAGTGCTGCAGCAAGTATGAGAAAAGTAAAGCGTTTGTTTAACATTAAAGCATGTAAACATGTTCTAGTAGGAACCCAAAATACAAGTATGCACCTGAAAATAGTAGAGCTGGAGCAAGAAGTACACTGGCCTCAACCTAAACCATGATGTCTTATTTCCAAGATATCAACAGTCATGGGATATGTGATATTTTCTCCTTCAGATACGAGACTTTCCTTTCGGCTGCCAGCTCATTAACACACGGCTGAGAAGGGAAAGGTGAGCATTTGCATAAAAGCTTTTCCACTGACGTGTCATCTTCATGCCCCACATGATCTCAACTCTCTCACTTCTTTAGATTTATCTCACCGTTGCTGCAGGGGAGTTCTGCGTCTGATAACATTTCTCATAAAACCTAAAACGACTGTCTTCCTCCAGTGCACACACAGAGAGCGGCTGCGCGGAGGACGTTTTAATTACCGAGATATGCATGAAATGAATATCTTGTCACAATGTCAGCTTGCAAAACAGGCTGCGATGAGCGTTAAGTGGCATGTGAGTAATGCAATGGAAGAGAGCTCGTGAAATTTGTGAAATATAATTTTCCAGAACAGTAATGAGGCTGTCACAGGAAAAAAAGAAATCAACACAATGGAAAAGCCTGAGTTAACAATGCGTGATTATCACCACCACCGATGTGCCAAAACAACACAAATATTTTCTTCTGCATTATTTGGTACAAAGTCAGGCTAATATCCAGGTTAACACTGGCACTGTACAAAAACGATAGGCCTAATCATATCATAATCATAGTGTGAGTGTGTACTTTATTCTCATGTATCTCAGTGTGAAAACAATATCTTTGTTTCTTTGGCTTCTCTGTGGTCTGGTGCAGGGTTGTCGACGAGAATCACTGTGTCCAGGGAGGAAACAGACACTACCAGTCGGCCTCCTCTGTGTCTCCAGCTGAACATAAAGCAGCTCAGATACAAACAGCAAACCAAACGCACCTGTTCAGAGAGCAGCAGATTCTGCACACTGAATGTAAATATAGCATATAGCTGCCGCTGTTTGCTGCTAACAGTCGGGAAGAAAGAAAACAAGAAAATCCCTCTATTGGAGCTGCATGTTAGAACAGGACCGATCAATAAGAACAGACACACAGATTTATGGCCACACACACACACACACACACACACACACACACACACACGCACGCACGCACGCACGCACACACACACACACACACACACACACACACACAGTAATAAAAAGGAGAAAAAAGAAAGAAGAGGTTAGATGAGGATGAGATAATAGAAAGAAGTGATGGGGGGAAATAAAAAAGAGATGAGCGGCTGTGTTGAAAACAAAATAAGAAACAGAGCAGCTGGGGAAGAGAAGAAGAAGGAGGAGGAGGGGAAAGGATCGCAGGCCTGTCAGCTCGCTCTCCCAACAACTGATCAATCAACTTTGCTTTTAATCTCGCTCAATGACTCCTAATCAAATTAACCGCCTCGCTGCCGCGCTCAGTGAAACGGCCAGATATAACACGACACTGCAATCTCTCTCTCTCTGTCCTACCTCCTCACATATCTGCCTATTTGTTTCCATGCCAGCTACACTTTGACTTTCTGGTTTAGACAGCTCATTTGGTGCATGGTTAAGTAAAAGCAGCGTTGCACTGGCTGGCGCCGGCTTTTAAATGTCAGCGGCGGCGGCGGCGCCAGCTGAGACAGGAAGAACCAGCACGCTGCAGCCAATCAGCTCAATCACTCAGAGTTAAAACAACAAACCCTCAAACTTTCTTTGGCAATACTCCACTTCTAAAGGCTGCTGAAAGTGTGGCAAATGTACTGAAACTACAAACATTTATGCTAAAGTCGCTGCAAAGGATGTTTAAACAAGACTAATGCTACATGTCCACCAGATCCGGCGAGGACACTAGGGGACGAGCTGCTCAACTCAACTGGCTGCTCAATCAGTGACATGCCCTATCGTCGAATGCACCTGATTGGTCCCTGGTTTTCTGCTTAAACAGGAAACAACATGGTGGTCTGCCCATAAACTTTCTGTTATTTTGTCTAAATGATCCATAAAAACTCCATTTCTGAAAACATTTGAGGCAAGAATTGGCCCTTGCCACAGCTGAATCTCGTTTAATGTTAGAACTATCGCCTAGTTTAACAGCTTGGTCCAAGTTCCGTGAGCCAGACACGTCGCGCTAGATGGGCTCATTTGCATAAAGCAGAGATTTTTCAACTTTAAGCAAATACAGGCCGCAACACTCCCACCATGCACTGGGCAACTGCCTTTCCTGCTTTCCATAGGAAATGAATGGAAAGCGTTGAGACGCCCTCCGTCATCGGATCTGTGGAAATAAGCCGAAAGAGTCTCCAGACAGTAGGCTGTACAGCACACCAGTGCTTTCGGGTAAATGATAATGCCAGCATGCCAATATGCTCACAATGACTATGCTACCAGGCTGATGTGTAGTAGGTATTATGTTTACTACGTTCACCATCTTAGTTTAGCATGTTAGCATGCTAAAACTTGACACTTAGCAGGTGTAGTAAGTTAACCTGGTTGATTAGACCTCTGCTCAGGACTGTGTGGGCGTGTACAGACTAATTGAGTGACATCTTCCTGAGTCTCCTGTTAGCTTTGTTGGGGCGGCACAAATTACACCTTTATCATTCTTATTGGTAGATGAAGATTTGTGACCTAATAACGTCCCATCAAAGCTCCAGCCCACCTTCAACCTGACTAGAGGTCTGATCAGCCAGATAACTGAAAACACCTGTGTGGGTGTTCAGAAGCTTTAACCTGTCTCTGAAACATATCATTCGTTCTCCATTAAAATTAGTGCACAGATCGGCCTTGGATTAAAAAACAAAAAGATCAGATTTGACCACCAAAACATCTTTTATTTTAATTTTATAATCAGTTTCAATCAATCTTTTAGCTGTAACTGTGAAACTAATAGAGATACTTGACTCGATTTTGTAAAAGTAAATCAGTTTAACTCAAAATGGAATCAATGGAAAAGGCGTCCGTGAGTGTAACAGCAAGCAGAGGATTGTTTGCGCTCCATCTACTTTGATTATTCAGGCGAGGTCTAGTGAAACAACTCTCACAAATGGAATTTGATTTGTCTCCAAAAATCTGGCGTTTAAATATTTTTCTCTCCTTTGCGAGAGACAGAGAAAAAAGCTCTCTGTGCAGTTTGTGATGAGCTTACGAGACAAAGCCTGCGACTGAAAAGGCTAATATACAGAGAGGATAAAACTTTACAAACACTAGCAAACCAGACAAATGGAGACAGAAGGCTTGTTTGGTTGAATTAACTGCAGAATAATTATGTAAAATAAGTTTTTTTTGCCTTATTTTTTGCCTGATAAATGATGACAGAGCACATGTTATTTTCCAGAATCAGCTTCATCATGGTTTCACACACACGGATGCGTCCCAATACAAGCACACACAGCAGGGTAATTAAATAAGTTGCTGAGTGTTTCCCATTTATTTCAACACCTGGATGGACTGTTTCCATGCCACTGAGTTTTCATTATACCTACTACTTATTAGATTAACAAGCTGACAATTAGGCTAACACAGGACACGGAAAGCACTTAGTGCTACAAAAACGTCTGTCAGACCCGACTTAATGTTACGGAAAAAGGTTCATTCACTCTCAGTAATGTGAAGGTGGGTGGAAGCTTAAATTCTCCAAAGTGGGGAAGAGCAGCGATTTGAAGCCAAGCCACAGCTTTATTGATTAACTATTAAGTGACTGCAGTTAGATCCAAAGGAATTTGGACAGTAACACAGTTTTTATGCTTCCGCTCTGCATCCTATAGTTTAAATCTTACTTTGAATCACAGATGGGACAGAAGGGATTTAATATCAGCCACAGCTGGTTAACTGCTGTGCTGTGGCCGTTGGAACAGAAGTGATATTACATTATTTTACTTTTTAAGATTGCCTCCGACATAGGAACCAACCCCACGAAGGGGATGGTTGTCACAAGTGCACATAACGTATTTGACAGTCAATATCGTTTGAATAGAATAAGCTTATGGACAGTAGGGTCACTCCATTCCTACCTGACACTTTAGGCTTCCATTACATGTTGAATGGGAATCTACAGTTTTTGAGGGATTCAAGTAAAGGATAATGTACAGCGAGTCGGTCATTGTTGTGAAAGAATCCCCTCGCATCGGGGTCTCTCATCGCCCTGAAGGGGATTCTTTCACAACAATGACCCGTTAGCTATACATTATCCCGTTTATTACACGGCTACTTACTGAAGAAATTCATATTTTGACACAAAAACAGTCCTCCAGAGTCAGACATCAGAGCTGCATCTATAGCAATGCACTGCTATACGTAGCAACGCACTGCTATACGTAGCAACGGTCTGTTATACATAGCAACGGTCTGTTATACATAGCAACGGTCTGTTATAGAGAAATTACAGACTGCAGAACGCAGTGATTGACCAATCAGAATCGAGTATTCAACACAGCCGTGTAATAAATTAAAGTAAAACGTGTTACGATCAACCCCGTTCTCCCCTATGCCACCATTGGCTGGAACTGGTCCCAGCCAAGAAAAAGTGTTGTACATAACCCCTCTGTAAACTTGCAAATTGTCATCTTTACACTTAAACAAATTAGTTACAACGTGTTAATAATTCATGTTTTTTTTCATTAGAGTCAGGCTAGCTTTTCCCCCCTGCTTCCAGTCTTTATGCTAAGCTAATCTAGCTACATATTTACAACACAGATGTCAGAGTGGCATAAACAACACTGTTTAATGCCTAATAACTTCTACTGCACAGTAGGAGTCGCAGTCTCATAAATGTGATTCATCTTGCGATACTTTATTTTACGGTTCTCTCTCCAGCCTGCTGCGTTTCCAGGCATCTCCAGGAGAAGTGAGCTGTAGCTACATTTGGCAGCAAACTGCTCTGGCCACATGCATCCACCATAAAATGAGGCAATCCATTACATGATCTATTCTGGAAATATTAGTATGATACATTAAGGTGTGAGCCACCGCTCGATCTTAGGAAAGAGACATTTTGATAATGGCAGAGGGCCTTTAGGTGTTACAGGAGACTATCTTTATCTAAGTGCTCTCAGTTTTCTTAATGTAATAACACTTTTCTTTCGTGGAGTTCAACGGGGACACGGGGAGGGGAAGGTGGTGTTAGTGCTGTGTGTACGTGCGTGTGCATGTGCGTGTGTGTGTGTGTGTGTGAGTGTGTGTAGAGGCAGGGGAAGCCCATGACAGAGAGCGAGAAAGAGAGTTGGTGTTAAACGAATGGCTGAGATGATTGCGAGTGCTGGTGGAGGAATTGAATTCTGAGCAGGTCGTATTTCAGCCTGGCCCGAGGAGGAGGCGAGAGTCCCAGTGACACACACACACACACAAACACACACACACACACAGCTCTTTTACCTCTATTGCCAAGCCACTTCATACAGACCTCCAGCATCGTTAGAAAGCTGCGGGGAACACACTCGAAGTGTCGTAGAGGACTCGAGTGTTGAGATCATGTGAAAAGATTTTTTTTTAATTTGGCAGTTTGAAATGTCGAAGCCGGATGTTGTTGTTTTTTTCAAGTGAACGTTCCTCTTTTTAATTCTGAATGTGCTTCATCATTATAAAATCACAGCTTTGAGAGGCAGAAAGTCAACTCCCACACATCTTTTAACTGTTAATTGATGCAGAAAGCTTTCCCAGTAATCAGTGCACATTTAATTTTCGAGATGGGATACTGAAAGGAGGCCAAGAGGTAAAAAAAATTATCCATACAGCGGGAAAACAGGACGTCTACAAAGCCAAGAAAGTGTTAGAAGGACAATCAGTCAACTTTAGTTCCAGTAAATACTTAGGACCACAACTAGCTCCAAAAATCACAGACTACCACACAAACTAAAGCCTCTAAAAGCCTCAACGACAGACACCAACCGGTATACATTCTGTTATTCTCAGGTGCCATTATCTGCATCACTTCATAGGATTATCATTAGGGATGCAACGATTGTGAAATTCGGAATACCGATACCAATGTTTAAAATAACAATTTGGCCGATGTTTTTGTTGTTGTTATTTATTCCTTTTTTTTGTGCCAGGGAAAAAAAGACATCTTCATTATGAAGAAAATCACTGAGCTGTGTTAAAGTCATTCAGCATTTCATTACACTGTCTTTGAATGAGCTCAAATTCAATCATACAAATGTATGAAACAACTTTAATATAACCTTCTTTCTTTTTCAGAAAGATTATTTAAAAAAAAAAATGTAATAACCAACAACATTTAGCCAGCGCAAAATTGATGCAACACACCAGATAAACATCGACCACTTCCATCTGTGAATGTCATCTTATTTACAGATAAGATCATTTAACAAGGCGGTCGATACCGATGATCGGGCAATAAATCGGTGCATCCCTAATTATCATGGGTCAAAAGCAACATTCGAAACCCATGTAGCATCGTTATTCCCTCAGTGAGAGACACTGATTCCCAACCTATTATGGCTTGTGACCTTTAAAGCAAAGTAATGTCTACTTGTGACCCTTGTCACCGGTTGCATGTCTGAGTTGCAACCAACTGCACCAAATGCCACCAAAAAAAAAATATAACTCAGTACTTTCAGAGCACCATAACTCGTAACTCGTAAATTCGTGAGCCTGGTTTGATAGCTCAGGGCTTATGCCCTTTTCTATCCATAGGAAATCGTTGGAGGGAAGAGAGAGGGGATGGAGGAGAAGCCCAGTTGGTGTTGAGGCATCATGGCCCATGCCCAGCCAGTTGAGGAGTTTTATTTATTTATTTTTTTTCTTCCTTTTCCTCATAACAAAATAAAATAAAATGAAATATGGATAAAACAAAATTAAGAGAAAAATAAATTAAAGAAAGAAAAAATAATAATAAATAAATAAATAAATACAAAAATAAATAAATGAATAAATAAAAAAATAATAAAAAAATAAATAAATAAATATGTAAAAAATAAATAAAAGAGCACTGATCAAAATGCATTTCATCTAAAGTTCTTACACAGCTGTTTGTGTTAGGTTCAAGTTAAACACTGACGGTTTTTTTTTTAGCAAAATATATCAATATTCAGCAACATTAGGTATTGGAAAGAAAGTATTATGCTGCATGGTATTGGTATATACACTGTATTTATTGAGCCTGAAATTAGACTCAAAGAGCAGCATACTACACTCTATCCTTAGACCCAGGACCGGAAGCAGACTCAGTCTTAAATGGGTTTCCTAAGTATTAAAGGCATAAAGATTAATAGCAGCCATAAAAAGCTGAGTAAAGTCTATTCTGCAAAAACAAAAGACTGGCTGAACCTCCACATCTCTAAAGCTGCTCAATCAAACCTGCACTAAGTTTTTTTTTTAAGGCCACAGTTCCCAGTGTGAGTTGAGCAGAGTGGTGCTGAACGGACAGCTCCCGGTGTGTCTCCTGTTATCACTCCTTTAGCCCCTGCAGCCACTTCACTCCCTCAGCCAATAACCTCTATAGTTCAGGTCGACCTGCGATGCGGATCAATATTTGGGTCGACTGAGAGAGAGGAATGATTGGAGTCGTTGATGCACCGTGCAAGAGAAAGCCTGCCTGCCATCCCAATGTCTGCTGGGATGCATTCACAGTCACACAGCTCAGCTATAATGCTTTAACGCTTTACATTAATCCCTTTACTGTCAACAAAGATGCAGAGGAGAAAAGAAAAACAGATGCATGCATGTCTCCAAGTCTCGCCATGATGCATGTTGTGCACAGAGGAGCAGCTGGTGGTGGTGGTGGATGTGTGAGTGAGCGAGCACGCAGTTCTTACCCGGAGTTTTCTTTTGGTGCAGTAGGGAGGAAGGAGGAGGAAGAGGAGGAGGAGGAGGAGAGGGGGGGTAGGACCAACTCCACCGCTCTCTCTCTCTCTCCCGTCTTCAGGCGCCTCTCTCCATCCAATGACACCGGTACCGGTCCGGTCTATGGATCCCGGTGGTGGTGGAGGTGGTGCTGGTGGATAACGGCGTTCACACTCTTCACCGTTTCAGCGCATCCGGCCAGCTGAGGAAGAGGAAGAGGAAGAGGAAGAGGAAGATGAGCAAAAGAAAAAGGTGATGAAGAAGATGATTTTTATCTCCGTGTGTTTTGCTGCTGCTCTCCGGAGTCTGAAAAGCTGCTGCCAGAGGCATTTCTGGAGGAAGCCCGCAGCTCAGCAGCTCAACACCTCAGACCGACCGACAGACAGACCGACTGCAGACAGACAGAAAGTCCCTCCCCTGCAGCGCAACTTCCACCACCGGGCCGCTCAATAACACGACCAGCCTCCTCCGACAACAAGTAGCTCAGCAGCAGAGGAGAGGACCTGCTGCTGCACACATACACACACACACACACACACACACACATACACACACACACACTCTCACACACATACATACACACACACTTACTCACACACACACACACACACACACACACACACACACACACACACACACACTCACTCTCACACACATACATACACACACACTTACTCACACACACACACACTTACTCACACACACACACACACACATATACATACATACACACACACTTACTCACTCACACTCACACACACACATATACATACATACACACACACTTACTCACACTCACACACATACACACACACACTCACACATACACTCACACACACACACACACACGCACACGCACACGCACGCACACACACACACCCTGATGTTACGCAACGGGTGTACGGTGGGGTGGAGAGACTGGGATGGGAGGTGTGTGTTTGTGTGTGTGTATTTGTGTGTGTGTGTGTGTATTTCAGGGACACCCAAACTTTTCTTCCTCACCATCCCTCCTCAAACTGACGCCCACAAACCTCCCTAAACTATGTCCCAAAAACAAACCTCTTTCTTCTCTCCTCTTCTTCATCTTCATCATCACATTATCTGTTAGGGATGATTCAGTGTGAAGTTACATAACTGTCTGTGCTGGAGGTGGGCCGGGTGCTGATGACACCTCTGATAGCAGAACACTCATCTTTTATTTATCCTCTCATTGTGTCTCAATTCCCAGTAAATTAAACTAGAGGCGGACTCCTCTCCTCTCCTCTCCCTGCTGCCATGCAGTGCAAAGACACACTTAAACACAATGTCCCCATGTTTTTGTGTCTAATGGAGATAATACTTTTTGAAATTGGTCCAGTATTTATTTATTTTTTTTACCTTAATTTATTCAGGGGAGGTTCGCTGAGAGCAACGCTCTGTTTCAGGAACGCCCTGATCACATTTACACAGTTACACATTCACACACATTCACATTCACACCTAGAAGCTGCCCAGTACAACCACAGTCTGATCTGCTGGCCACTGAGCAGCTCCACTGAGGTCCACTGAGGTGCTCAAGGGCAAGGGGCACTTTCCACTTTTCTCCTTGAGCGGGACTCTTTCCATATTGTCAAACGCTTATAGTAACAATCAGAGCCTGTCAGGGCAAAAACAAACACTTTTAGTGGTTAAGTAAAACTTTGAGGTGCCACTTTCTAATAAGACACACTTCATAACTATTTATTCATGTTAATACATAAAGTATTATTCCTTTATGGATCAGTACAGTCAAAGCAAGTAGCAAGTCTAGTAGTCATAGGAGGATAACACCAGCCAAAGGGATATTCACAACTTGACAATCCAAACATTATTAATTATCAATTATCAATTAATAGAGCCCAAGAAAACCCTTCATTTTAATTTATGAGACCCTTTTTTATTTTTATTTGTCGGGCATCTCATTAAGCTACTTGGAAAAATACAGTTTTGCATATCAAATATGTGATAGTTGATGGAATGTGATACGCAATCGGAATTTCTGTTATTGTAAATGGAGAGCCCTCCGCTCCACTTTACTGTCATCCTCAACCTGCTGTTTTTATTCCATCTATCATCTAGTGACAAACATTAGAAATACTGTCTTCAACAAAATTACAGATTCACATTTTCATTTCTATCTTATACTTATGATGTTTATATTTAAGCGCTATATTTTAACTGCTCTAAGTTAAACCTTAGATTATCATTTAACTTTTACTTTCCCCTTTTATATATACATATTTTATGAGCTTTGTTTAAGGAACCTGAGACCAAAGATTGTCATTGCCATGATTGCTTTGCTGGAATCGACAAATGACAAATAAAGAACCTTGTTTTAGGCTACTGCATCTTTAACACACATTTCTACCTTCATTTGACCACCTGGAAGACACACTGTTGACAGAGGTTTAAAGGAACAGAGTGTAGCATTGAAGGGGATCTATTAGGAGAAATGGAATAGAATATTAATAAGTGTGTTTTCTTTAGTGTATAATCACCTGAAAATAATAATCGTGTTTTCATTAACTTAGAACGTTTATATCTACATACAGACGGGTCCTCTTCGGTCGTGTCTTGAAGGTAACCCCCGAGCTGTGAAACTCTCCTGAGATGGTTGCGGTTAGGCGTTGACCTTGAATAGTTAAGGTTAGCATAGAGGTCGTTAGGCAGAGAGTCTTGCAAGAGTTTTTACACCATGTTTTATTGGCACTCTACATAGGGCCATTCACGGTATGCATCGGCCACCGTAGTTCTGCTACACGCTTGGCACACGGGAGAAGTTACAGTTGGTTGCAATCTGCAATCTCACCGCTAGATGTCGCCAAATCCAACACGCTGCGCCTTTAAATGGAAATTTAAACAAATGCATTTTGATGAAGGCTTTCCTTACAGTACGAGGGGGGTAACCTTTCCTTTAATTCACATTACAGATATTACTTCTTTCACTATTGCCTCCTTAGAATCCCCCTCCAGCTCCCCTACAGCCCCCTGACCCCCAGCATGGCCTGCTTTGACCTCATTCATATAGATTATCGATTAAGTATCGCAATACAGGTAATAAACCTACTGGAGCATCACTCTGGATCCAGACTGATGAACGTGATGATTACTGCCAACATGAAATACTCACCACAGCTTAATGCACAAAGATGTCCAGCGGCTCTTCCTGGAAGAGATGCACAGCACTGGAAATGGTTATAATAAACAACAAGTTTTGATCCTCTGATTGGGAAAACAACATGTTGCAACAGTAAATCTTGTTTTTCCCTTCTATTTCTGCAGATGAGGGTCATGTAAATAATGTACACACTTACATCAAGCGTATAGAACAGGATGCAGCTACAGCAGAGACTCTGCTCTGGTTAACACTTCCTCTGGTTTTGTTTGGTGGCCGTGTTCTCAGCTGCAGCTCTGACATTGGATGGCAGCGGATGAAGACGGGAAAACAAACATGATGAACAGGAATAATGAGATTTAAACTCAGCTCTGTTTGCCAACAGCAGTGCCGTCTGATCAAACAAACCTCTGTCACCTGTGAACTGAAACTCCCTGACGTGCAACGTGAAATCTGAAAGGACAGAGATAAAGTCGTAGAGCGTCCTAACAATCCAAAATGTCTGTAAAACACTGATGAGTGGATGGAAAGGATTTCCTCTTTCCTCATTTTCAATTACAAAGTGAGACAGCTGAGTGAGACATTAAGTCAGATATAATCTCAGTCTAGACAGAATCATCATCTCATCTTTTTGGTTCATCTTCGTCCTTCACTGTAAATGCTTGGGAGACATTTTTTGCTTTCATATTTCTCCTGCAAAATTCCTACAGCATGTTTTCACAGCTTTCAGCCACACTGAGCTGAAAGTGGCATAAATAAAACTCAAAGTGAACAGTCGGTTCATAAGAGGCTTAACAGCAGGAGAATGGTGCATTCTGGGTTTTCTTTGCCTTTTGAATGTCTCCATCTGGTGGTGGAGCTGCTGTAGTGATGCTGGAACAGAAACACCTCATGTTTCAAAAAAACCACTTACTTTACCGAGTCTGGGCATGACTCATGACTCAGAGTGTTCAAAATCCATTGTGTTTCAGGTGGCCTCATTTTTATCCACTCGAGTTTGTATTAAAATAGATGAACGAGACACAACAAGTTCTGTAAATAACATGCTTTAGTTCGACGTACACACCCTCATTTTGGTTAAAGCCTCTGAACACCCACACAGGTGTTCTCAGTTATTCTGGCTGATCAGACCTCTGCTCAGGTTGGAGGGAGGTGGAGCTATGATGAGAATCATCTACCAATGAGAACGATAAAGGTGTAATTTGTCCCACCCCGACAGGTTCAACAAAGCTAACAGGAGACTCAGGAAGATGTCACTCAATCAGTCTATACGCACCCACACGGTCCTGAGAGGAGGTCTAACTGAAAACACCTGTGTGGGTGTTCAGAGGCTTTAAGATACTCTATAAGAGTCCCCTAACTTCACTGGTCAATAGACCTTTTTCACAGCAGAGATTTAGACATGTATACTAAGGTTTATTAAAAGAGTCTGGGACATGGTGTTAAGCTATGGGGTATGACTCATACGCAGTTCAAATCAACAGTTCAAGCTCGGCGAGTGCAGACAAGATTTTACCGCCAGCATGCACAATACCATGACCCTGTAATCGAAGCAGCTAAAAGGAATTCAGCCATCATTCATTTCATTATTTACATCTGTGCTTTTCCTGCTGTGACATGTCCAAATGTCTTCTGTGAAAAAAAGGTCAGTAGTGAGCTGGGAAGAAATGTTATACTTCAGGGTTTCTGTTGGGTTCTTTAACTAAATCAGAGAGCATCTTTAAATCTTAAATCTAATATTTTGAAAAACATCCATCGATCTATGTAGACATAAACATCAGACTTGAGATTTAATTTATAACCAAATAACTCTCTGGACTCAAAGAGATCCCCACAGTGCTCTCAATCTTTAAGATGCACGGCTCCTTTGAGATACGCCAGCACAGAAACATGAGACGTGCAAGTTCAAAATCTAATTCAAACACTCGAGATCGCAGGTTTCTTTTGAGTTTAAAAAAAATAAAAAATCACAGGGCTTTTGGTTGATGTTCCAAAGCCCTGAGAAGATTAATGTGTTTCCAGTTTTAGTACGGTGACTGTAAATAATTTAAAGGCTCATTATCAGCCCAGGGCTCGAGGATTTTGCTGTAGCATCAGTCCAGGTCCAAAATGACTGCAAACGAAGGGCTTCACCACACAAACAGTAAAGTATAATCCACTCAAGTATGTAATGAATTACTTGTAGTGAAATAGACTTTAAAAATGACTAAAATCAGTCTTAATCTACTCAAGTACACAACCAAAACTCCTTCATTTTACACACTGTCCAGTCACTATACACCCTAGTTATTCTCCACTGGAAGGTAAACAGCAATAACACAACGGCACAAAGTGTATATATAAAAACATATATTTATTGTTCTGTTACTGTTGGTTAACTTGATCAACAATAAATGGCGGCAGGCCAGGAGACAAACTGTACACATATTAATAGAACGCCTTAGAGAGCTTCTGCTTTTCTGTTCAGTGGCAATTAACAATGCAAAGAGAGAAGGAGAACACAAATATCCGCTGTAGGCCGTACACGGTTGATGGATGTCGGGTTTTAATGGCGCGTTCAAAAAAGTCATCCTTCGGCCTCTTTTCAAAGTGGTTCATCTCCTAAGCAAGAGGGGTAAAAATACTGTACATCGCTCTGTATGTCAATGCTCCTCAACCACGTGAAGATCTATTTCATCCTTTGTTTAGGACAGTGATAACTACTCACCGTTTTCTTCCTCCCAAAACAAGCGAGGTTTGAAGAAAGTCAAGCTTTAAAAATGGATAAATGATATTTAGACTCTCTAAAGACAGAAATAGAGGTGCTCCGTACTCGACAAAATAGTGTGTGGATTAAAATAGATAAAGGTTATATATATTTATACTATATATACTATATAAAGGCTTAAATCTCTAGATACAAGGACAGCCACCAGTGCTGTCCACACACATTCCTCAGTACACAAACCCTTTGATGCAGCAACAAACTCACACCTGCTTTGTCTCGTTTTTTCGCTCCGTGGACCATTAAGTCTCGTACTGTACATCTGCAGTAAAAGGATCACAGGATCCTGATCCCAAAGGTACATTTCCCCCCCCAACCCCAGTGAGAAGCTGAACAGCTGCAGTTAACCAGAGCAAATATAACAGAAGGGAACATTTCTGCACAGAAGTACACCGAGTTAAAGATGCTTTCCAGGATGTTTGATCATCATAACCACAAATAAACCCATGTGTGTAAAACTCAAAGTGTTTTATGGTGAAGCGGAGGCTTGTGTGTTCCCACTGAGTCCAAGGTACTAATCAATAACGCAGAGCTCATTTAATTAAAGCAGAATGAATCCGTTGAGTGAAAAGCAGCGAGCGTCGATGCAGGATCTGCCGTCCTATTGGCCGGATAAGAACAAAAGCGGACGGGGAAACAAGGCAGGAGGAATGGAAGCAAGTCTCAGTGGTTGAGTTTCTCTTCGAGGCTGTGGTCGGTTACCACACAAAAGAGTTTGTATGTGAAACTAAGTGGTTCTGTTTGAAGATGAGATGTGTCTCTGAAGCGGATGAGATCAGGTCCAAATGTCTCTGTTTTCAGTCCAGGCAAACTTTTACATTCCACACGCTGCAAAAAACAAATCCTTGAAAATTCACCGGGGAACTTTCCTCAGCCTCTCCTGCGTGCATCATCGTGTCCTCAGTCTCCATCGAGGAGCGCCAACGTTCGGACTGAATGTGCAAATGTCGTTCCGTAAAACGCAGAAACCGTTCGAAAACAACTTGACAAAAACAACACAACAAAGACGAACTTTTTGCAGTCCCTGAAACATTCCCATCGTCTCCCATCCACCGTAACTGTTGCTTCATTTGCAGGATTTAACTGACATGAATCAGTTTATGTGCCACAAAACTAACTGAAGAGAGGATTAGTAAAAAGACTGCATAAAAAATACCTCCAGAGGAAATAACAAACAAAGATATTAATTGCACATACTCCGACAAGAAACCCAACCAACAGCCGGGGCAGTTGTGTCCCATTTTAACTTCAAAGCGTGTAAAAGCTCTGAAAACTGCGACGCCAAAATTAGCTCAGTGTTCTTCACAGCTACCTCGTTCAAAGCCCCGTGCGGGAGTGTAACGTGTGGTATGAAACGACAGCATTTAAGGGTGTAACTTTAGTTAAATTTAACTCCAGTTGGGCTTTTGAATTTTAAACCAGAGTGACATTTGAACTGAGCTGTGCAAACTTTGGGACTCAAACAAATCTACTGTAATCAAGTCTGACTGCATGTTGTAATAAAATTAAACGAACATTTCTGGTAAAAACCTCTAAAAGTATCTCAAACTGTCTAAGTGGACAATTTGTGGCAGGTCTTTGGCTTCAGTGGTAAAATATTTCACTTTTCCATCTGTTTAGATTAAAAAAAGAGATCTCACCCTGATTAGATTAGATTTGATTTTAAAGAGGACAAATCCATCAATGTTTTTCTTTTTCCCTCATTCCCTTCATTTCTTCACAATCTCTATTTCTGATGCTTTCTCAAGTTTTCTCTCCAGAAACTGAGTGCTTTGAGGGAATCTAACTGCGGTGTGTCTTCAGATGTCTGATGAAACTTTTCTATGGAATATTGATGTGTGAATTCATTCCATTCGACAGCGCCTCAAATAAATCCTGGAGACGGCTGCCATGCAAACTATATCTAATATGAACAGCTATCACAACTCTGCAGTGTTGCAGAATTTGGCTGGAAAAAAAAACATAGCCATCTAAAATCCCTCACACGTTTCGGTAAATCTCTTCAATCTAGAACTGGCGGAGTGTTTTAACACACGTGAGATGTGACCAGCTAAAGAAACAGATGAAGTGAATAATTAAGAGATGTCTGGCAAAATGACTTCACCTTGCTATTGAGAGGCGAAGTCCCGCCCCTTCCGGTGGACCACAGTGGGACCTTATTTCGGAAAAAATATGAACGGTCGTCAACGGCAAGAGACAAATATTTGTTTTATCCCGTCGCCATGAATCACACACGATGTTTATCAATGTAAAACATAATTTTGCAATTCAAGAAAGTCGCAGTTTGTTGTCTGTTGAAGTATCAGACTGTGGAAATACCTAATTTGAAGGACTTCACACCCAAAAGTGTCGTAGTGACGTCTCTCTCTCTGAAGCTACAATGTCTTGTATGTTTCGTACTGGGATGAACTCACAGGAGCGACGGGTCTCACTCGTTCTTTCGCTTCCCGGCTGATAAAAAGACCAGGAGTCGCTGGATGAAACACAACAGGTAAGATAACGTTTCATCGGTGCGTGGAACATAGCTAAGTTAGCTAACTAGCTGGCGTTGGTGACATATATTGTGCGAGACGAGAGATGTAGTTCACAAAGCGGATTTACATAATTCATTTGATTAATATCTTTTGATTCATATTTTCTTATCAAAACATTATATCCATAAAATGATATGGCCTGAAATAATACCCTGTTTATACTTTTAAAGGTTCATATTTTAAAACACATTTGACTATGAATGAAAGCTTATAAAATTTAAATTAAAATTCTAAATTGGCAGAAACTATTAGATCATTTCAAATGTGTTCCAATTGTTTAACAGACCTTCATCTATTCCTTTCCTTACATTTTATTTGTTGAATAATGTATTCTAATTTTACTATTTTTATACTGTGATATATATTTACTGATTTTTTTTGTAATGAAAAATCAGAACATGTTTACGTAACTACTGTATTGAACTTTGTAAATAAAGATTTTGGAGCGGTTTCACATCAAACTAAATGATACAACCGACTGTGACTTTCTTGACTTGCAAAATTATGTTTTAAATTGACAAATATCTTATATGTGATTCATAGCGCAATTCAAATGGGATCAAAAGAAATATTTGTCTCTCTCCGTTGACTACCGTTCGTATTTTTTCCGAAATAAGGTCCCATGATGGTCCACTGAAAGGGGCGGGACTTCGCTTCTCAATAATAACAATTCAGTTTGTCTTGGGCTGGATCTGAGAACAATGTCAGACAACCACTTCATCTGCTGGACTCTTCACCATCCTGCTGTTGCTAACGAGTGCTCAGAATAACCCCGACCATGAAGCCTGTCTGATGGGAACGCAGCCTCTCACTCTGTGGATCGACTTTGTTCATGAAGAAATCACAGACGTTTGCACGACCAGCTGTTTAGTTTTAGGCGAGCGCTGTGGCTGCTGCAACAATAAAGCTGACTATTAGCTTACATCACACATTAGCGTCAGCAGAGGGACCACACGGGGTGGGGGAGGAAGTTGGATCTGTTGCCATAGTAACAGCTGGCCGGAGGAGCTCAGAGTGGCTGTGACTGCGTCAGGTGGAGGGTGTGTGTTTGATGCGTTTGGCTCGGTGCTGCGTGCGCCGGCTGGTTCTGGGACTGAGCGTGAGGCTGCGGCTGCTGCAGGATGTGCACCACCCGGCTCAGGGTGTCCGTGGTGGCAAACGCCAGATACTGGCAGCACAGCCAGTCCTCCAGGCTCACGCCGCAAGCCGCGTCCAGCGAGCGCTCCGCGAACTTGATCATCATCAGTGTCCGCTTCAGGTCCAGCCAGTTCTGGAGGGTGGCCTCGCGCTGGCTGGAGGTGGCCCCCGACATGGGGCCCGTGCTGCTGCAGCCCAGCGCCTGGAACAAGTCCTCTCGGGGGCCCCAGAGCAGGCACTGCAGGCAGGCCCGGGCCTCGGACATGCGGATCCGTTCAGAGGGGTTGACGGTGAGCAGCAGCCTGGCGAGCTGCTGCAGACCCTGTGAATAGAGCGATCTGACCGGCAGCGGCGGCAGGTCGGCCCACGTGTACTCCCGCTCCTTCAGCTCCGGCGTCTCCTCGAAGGGGTTGGGCCGGTGCAGCATCTCGTAGATGAGAATCCCAGTCTGGAACTCGTCACACTTGCGGTACTGTGTCGCCGTGACAATTTCCGGCGCCAGGCGTGACTGGTCGCGCAGCGTACCAGGGTCGGCGGCCATGAGAGTGCTCTTCTGTTTGGCTTGGGAGAAGTTACTGATGATGAGGCGGGCGGGGCAGGTGGCGTTGGCGGCAGCAGTAGCAGCACCGGCAGAGGTTGCACCACCGCTGCTGCTGTTGCTGTTGTTGTTGGGCTCAAGAGTGTCCAGGTTCCAGGAGTTTCCAGGTTGGCATTGGACCAGCAGCAGGTTTTCCAGTCGCAGGTCACAGTGGGTCACGTGATACGGTTTCATGTGCTCCAGGCCGGAGCACAGCTGCAGCAGCAGGAGACACACCTGACGCTCGTACAGCTCCGGGTTGTGAGTGTGCCGCGCCACGCCTTCTCGGACAAAGTCGGCCACCGTCTGGAAGGGCACCTCGCGCGTGATGACCACCACTCGGCTCCTCAAGCGGCCAACAGTGTTCATGTGACCCGCTGCCGGGGTTTCGTCTAGTTTACCATTTGGCGCTTTGGAATCCGTCGCCTTGGTTTCAGTCTTAATCTCTTTCTCTTTCTCCTTCGACGCATCTACATCTTCCTCTTCCTTCTCTTCTTCCTCCTCCTCCTCCTCCTCCTCACCTTCCTCCTCTTCCCAGGGCAGCAGGCGGGCGGGGACGTCAGCCAGGAAGTGTCCACAGTCCTGCTGGATATTGAAGTGCACGGCGAGGCTCTGTCTCACTGCAAGGCTGTGGAAGAACTGCTGCTGGGTCTCCTTCACTTTGCTCCGACAGATCTGGAGAAGTAAAGATCACAAGAGAATATTTTTATCAATGGCTATTCTATATTTCTTTATATTCAATAAATCCCATGAAAAGTGAGAGAAATAGTTGTGTAAAGAATGAAATGAGAGAGCCAGCTGGCCCTTATTAGGGCTAGGTCTTATCAATAACATTTTATATAGACAAATATTTTTTTTAAAAAAGAACACATCTACACAGCCTTTAGAAAGATGCTGAATAAAAGTATGGCTTTTTCTGAAAAAAAAAATAATAATTCTGATTGAGAATGAATCATTTAAAAAATGTTGGCGGGTCCAAAACAAATGTTTTGTCTATCTCTGTGGAAGATATCTGACATTTGGTTCCCACTTCTAACAAGGCTGGTGAGCCAAAAGTAAAACAACGTTGGTATCACGTGGTATCTTTGGGTTGTCAGTTAGTGTGTAAAAAACAGATAAATGTCTGAGACTGACAGTAAGTGCCTGGCAATGGCTTGTTGTGAAGTAAACGCATAATAACTGCATAACGCCAGTTTTCTCCTTTAACACGGTTGAAATGTCATTAACTTCTAAATGATGAAAGTTGATGTTTTTACCTTTGTTCAGTTTAAACTGACGTTAGGAGACAGTTATTAATTTTGATGAAATAAAATAAGCAGAAATTGCCTCTGGACGGCCGTGAGAGACTTTTCAACAAACAGCAATCTATTGCAAAACATCAGCAACAAAATACACCATTTTAGCAGAGAAATGCACAGGAGAACTCCAAGATCAAAGATGTTTTCTGTTTCAGAACTCTCTGTTTCTCTACAACATTTTCCCGTTAATGATAAATAGAGCGGAGGAGAGCGAGCAGACTTCAGGCTGTCACCGACAGCAGCGAGAGCCGAGAGCGCGTCTCCGTCTCCTAAACCACAGTGACAGTCCTCTGCGGCTCTCTGTCTTCCTACACTTTGATCACAGCGCGGAGAAGATCGGTCTCTGCAGACGTCACGACATTCACTAAAATACCAGCAAAGGGAAAGAAGTCACGACGTATTACTGAGATATTCCTGGTTGAATGGTTTCACTATTGTTCCATGCATGTTTAGTAGTAATTATGTTACAGAGATTAACCTGTGCACACAGTTGCTGTCACCAACAACATTAACAAACATTTCAGCAAATACAATGATTGAATTTGATGTTAAGATTCAGAGAAAGAAGGAAAATGTGAGGACAAACTAAATGACTTCATTTAGACACGTCAGGTGTTGTTAAAGGTGCAGTGTGTAGAATTTGACGGCATCTAGTGGCGTGGTTGCAGATTGCAACTGACTGAAACATCTGCCCGTGTGCCAAGCGTGTAGGAGAACTACGGAGGCCGATGCGAACATGTGAAAATGCCAGTGTTTGGTTTGTCCGTTCAGGGCTACTGTAGAAACATGGCGGACTCCGTGAAGAGGACCCGCTCCATTATGTTGATATAAACGGCTCATTCTAAGGTCATGAAAACACAGCGAGTCTTAGATTCAGGTGATCATACACTAAAGAAAACATACTAATTCATATTATATTCCATTTCTCCGTATAGATCCCCGAAATGCTACACACTGTTCCTTAGTGGTTTCTTGAAGGTAACCCACAAGTTGCGAAACTCGTGTGAGATGGTTAAGGTTAGGACAGGTTGTCGGGTCTCGGGAGTGGGTTACCTTCTAGACACGACCCTGTTCCTTTAAGGATGGAATCATTAGTCTGATTAGTCTTTAAAGGTGCACTGGTGCATGTTGTCTAATGCACATGGTAATGAAGTAATGAATTATTGTATTTCTCTCATACTAAACAGGACATGGAAGTTGAAAATGAATTGTTTACTGAAGAACATTATTCTAACAGCAATATTACATTATATATTTTTAAACTTTTACAATACACAATAATTTTGTCCAAACTAATTTAATAGCAATAAAATCCTACATTGCTAGTAATGTTTCTACTGTTCTGCACTATATCAGACAAAACTCTTCACACATGTAAAATAAAAGTAAAACCTGTCTTTAAAGATAACAGTCTTTATATATAATAACTGACTTTGCTGCAATAAAAGTGTGTGTGTTCTTTAATTACAGCTTCTTCAACCATTTCACTTTATTACTTCTATTAAGGTTGAACCTTGGTGGTCTCTTTGGCATATTTTATGGACAGTTTATTAGATCATGATGTGGGGTGAAGAAGTCTTCCTTCACTGTGTAACTCTGCAGGAATGTGCCTGTTCACTATCTGTTTAGACATGTTGGCTCTGAGACTACAGCCGCCTCCTGGTCATTCTTTGAGAGTGGAGTTTTCACTATTCAGATGCCGTATTCTGTGAGCTGTATTGCTGGTTGTAACACAAAGCTCCAGGTTAACAGACACATTTAAATTTATTGTTCCCTCTTCTGACATTTCAGAGAAACTTTAAAGCCCACCGACTCGACTCGCTGAATTCCTCTGAGAGTCCAGAATTCATGAGACATGCTAAAGGTGGATTATGAATAATTAGCACCGCATTAAAAAATATCACAGCCTGTAAAAATCTCATTTGCAGGAAGATCAACTGCGCTTACGTACGGGGGGTTAAGGAAGGCAGGAGCACAACTGGGCCACATTAAAACGGCGAGCTGGGGGAAAAATTTAATTGGGAAGCTGGGGCCTGTTTGTGTTCTGCTGCTCCTGGTTGCCTTATTTATGAATGAGCATCATAAAAAAACAAGTCTCTCGCTCTTGAAAGTCTGCAGCTAATACGAGGGCAGAGCTTTGAAGTGCTGTGGAGCGGAGAGAGTTTCATATCCTGTGAATAATGCAACCTTCATCCATATCTGCTTTGTGTTTAGCTTCAGAGCTGTTTCGGCAAGCTCTGCCCTCCAACCCCACCTATCTACCTCCTCCCTCTCTCACACACACACACACACACACACACACACACACACACACACACACACACATACCTCCTCCCTCACACACACACACACACACACACACTGTACCACAAGCAGACAAAACTGCTAACCTCACACAATTATATATATGAAAAAAAAGAATGCATGCTCACACAGGTTTTATTGCACAAGGTCGTACCCTAAAGGCACAAAGTTTAAGTGCTAATATCTCAGCACAAACACCTTCCTCCTCCTCGGCTTAAAGGGGAGTGGAAGGAGATTCCTCAACACAAAAAACAAACATCTAAGGATTTAATAAATCTACTGTAAAGACAGCAACCACCAGACTCCAAATTGATCTTAAAATCCATCTCGACGCAGAGAGGAAGCGAAGCAAGGACCCAAAAACAAACACACACAAACTAATGAATTCAAACTAATAAGATGCTGAAAATAAGCTGTTTGTTTGCCAGATCTGGTGAAAGCAAACTACTCGCTTTAGTTCGGCCTAAAGCGAGTAGCCGTATGTGGGTGAACACTTGAAATACTTTGATTGGAAAGTGGGGCAAACTAGCTAAAGTTAGTGTGTGTTTCAGGGTCATACAAAGTTTGAGGATTTCATGTGTTTCATGTAGATGAATTACACACTTACAGATATTTCAGTAACCAATTAAAACAATGGATGATTAATTCATACAGCACTTAACTCTCTTTTTGCTGCTTCTACATGTCCTGTTTGTGTTGATTTATATTTATAAATGTCACTACTGTTTCTTTTCTTTTAACAACTGCGTGTCCTTTTCCAACATTTAAACGGCATGTCTTGTTTTGTGTGTTTGTTCTGGTGTATTTTAGGAAGACTGTTAAACTGCGTGCCCTGTTTTTGTTTTGATGTATTTTAGGATTGCCTTTTGTAACACATTGGCCTGGGACAACAGATGAAAAATAACCTTTTGGCTAATTCTGGCGTTTTTAATTTTTTCAAACTTATCAATTTGAACTAAAAAAAACAAACTATAAAACTATCTTTGAGAATATAAAAAAGCACACAATTTCCTAGAGTCTCATGTGACATCTTTAAATGTCTTTCTTTGTCCAACCAACATTTTGAATCCCAGAGATATCCAGTTTACAATGTTATAAAACAGAAACACATTAGACCAGCTGCAGTAAGGAGTCTCTTGTTTTACATTTTCTAGACACAAAAATTCAAAAGGTGCTTCATGTCGTGTTTACTAGATTCAACTTGGCAGGAAAAGTAAGCATGAGACTCAATATAGTTCAATTTCAGTAAACTTTATGGACTTTAATTACAGCTCTCTGGGCTGCCTGTAGCCTCCAGCCCTGAGGCCGAGGCTAGAGGCAGCACTTTTTAAGCTCAATGTTAAACTACCATTATACTTACAGACTGTATGTAAGAAGTGGATTTAGTTGCCGTGATGTCACCAATTTGTGGACTTTTGAGGCTCAAGTTCGGCATTTTGTCAGTTGCCATCTTGTTTTTTTTGCAACCACAAGAGGGTGGAGTTAAGTACAACCGAACGCTGAATAAGACATTTTTATGTGACCAAAATGTTAATATTAACTTTCACGAACTGAAAACACACTGTGAAAGGGTTAAAGTTGTAACTCCCAGACCGGACAACGCCGTGGTAGCGACCTGTCAGTCACAAGGTAGCCCCGCCCTAAAGCATCCCCTGCTTTATGGTCTATTTGACTCTAAATGGGACCATAATTTACTAAATGAACATCATGCTGTATTGAAGAAGACTTGAAACTAACGATTGAGACCATAAACTATGTTTACAATGTTTACTGAGGTAATAGATCAAGTGAGAAGTAGGCTCATTTTCTCATAGACTTCTATACAATCAGACTTCTTTTTGCAACCAGAGCCCCCTACTGGATATTAGAAAGAATGCACAAGACTGTGCATGAAAACAGAAAAGGTCCATCTGAATGTTGTCATTCGGCAGAACAAACTGATCTACAAACAGAACCAGACGTCTCACCTTGATGGCGTAGTTGACCAGCGGGTCCTTGGCGTAGGAGGCAGTGTAGTACACAGCATCCCCCGCCTCACAGCAGGGTTTCCCAGTGGTCAGCCTGAAGTGGGACCAGCTGTCAGTGCCGAATCTCAAGTGATCCTTCTGACCAGCCATGAAACGGTCCTCGCACTTTGTCGCCAGCTTCCGCAGCGTGTCCGTGTGGAGCCCCCGGATCCTCCCCACCACCTCATCCCAGCTGTCTAGCCCCCTGTACAGAGCAGGTCTCTGGGGTTTGGATGCTCCAGCAGCAGCCGCACCTCGACCCGCTGTCGTCCGTCCCCTTCCAGCCAGGGACTCCGTACTCGTGTAGGCCCTCCTCTCTCTGCCGGCCGTGGCGCTGGGTGCAGCGGCTGCAGGTTGAGGAACCAGGGAGGGGACGCTGTTAGTCGGGCGGCTCTTGTTGGTCGCCGTGGCAGCTGTCGCCGGCCTCTCCAGGGAGTCGCCGCTCTCGTGGTCGTGGACTCGATGAGGCTCGGAGCTGAGAGACGAACTCTGACTGGCTGTCTCCCAGGTGGAGTCCAAGTCGTAGATAGGGTTGGCCACGCTCAGGTTGGTGCCCCCAGGTCTGGCCTCAGCCCGAGGTCTCACCCCTCCCTGGACCGACTCTCTGCCTGCCAGGCTGGGTTCGGTACTGGAGCGAGGCACATTCTTCTTAGGTAGCGGTGGCGGTGTGGCCTTAGAGACCGGCTGGTCAGCGAGGAAGTCCAGGTCGATGGACGCCAACGTATCGTTGGATGCTTTGATGTTTCGTGGCTGTTTGAGTGGGATCATGTTGGCTCTGGATTGACCTGGAGGAAAAGAAAGATAACAACATGTGTATTAATTCAAACTGAATGCTTAAACCACTGAACCATATACAACTGTGTGGAGATCATAATGCTAGACACATGGTCATTTTAAACAGCAGGAAATAATACAGCTAAATACATTTGGACTTCAATACAGAGAAAGTAAAATTACACGATAATATGACTTCTAACCAGGCAGTGTGCACTGCTGGAAAGTTACTAAGTAAATTTACTTCAGCATTATACAAAAGTACAATTTGAAGTACTCTAGTTTTTCTATTTTATGCTACTTTACAGTTCTACTCCACAACATTTCACAGGGAAATATTGTACTTTACTCCAATGCATTTATTTTAAGTTAGTTGAGCTTTTACATGATCGAGTATTGTGATGTGTTTTATGATAATTTACAGATTCTCAAAAACGCTGTATCGATGTTTAATTAACAGTTTACATGCAAAGATTAACTCAGTCAATAATTGATTTTATTTGCAAAGAGATGCGCCCTCTCAGTTTCTGTGCCCTCTCAAAGTAGTGCTCTGTTGTTGGATGTTACAGGGATCTTATTGCAGATTTTATGCATATGGTGGTGTGTTCTTTATACTAGGACAGATTTTCTAAAATTAGATTTTAAAAATTGGAATATATCACCTTGCTTACAGTATCATAACATATTGAATCGTAACCCCTGTATGATGATATGTGTCATATCGATTGTAACGCCTATATCATGATCATATCGCCAGATTATTTCCAATACACAGCCCCTACTTTTCGAATTTCGATTTTAATTCCACATCATCATTCCTTTCATAAATGTTGGCCAAAAAAGGCAAATGTTTCAGGACTTAGACGGTCCTTTTTTTTGTGATTTTAGCTGCCGAGACTGGATAAACATGAGATAACACAACATGAAAAAAACTGTGTTTACACAAAAGTAAAAATCAGAATTCCTAACAGCTGAAAAGGATAAAAGCGACACCTGAAACACAAATCATTGCACACTCTTTCACCCCCCAGCTCCTTGTTCCTCCCACGTGGCAATTCCAGCCGCCCACTGGCTCGCTGCCTCTCATGAAGACGAGAGGCTGACACAAGGTTGTGTGCTACGGCACGTGATGGAGCTGGTGGCCCTGAGGAAAAATTCAAGCCAGAGAGCAGGACAGCTGGGCACAAGTCGTCCCTCCAAACCATCCAGCTGCCCGGCTCAATCTGCAGCCCCTGCTCTGCAGTGAGGCTTAAAGAGGCAGAATGGAGAGCACATTTATCACTGGCTTCTAGTGACCTTATTTTTTCTGGGATGGTGGCGGGAGGGAATTGGAGGGTCGAGGGGTTGATTGGACTCCCTCGATGTTCTCTGGAGTCGAGGACCACAGAGGCAGGCGGGTCAGAGACGAGCGTCTGATAAGATGAAAAGGAATAAAGGAGCCGTGCCGCTTGCATGATGGGAGTGAAACAGCCTGATAGTTTTAACTGAACGGGTTTACAAGGTCACAGACAGCCCTACGGCGCAGCTTTTAACTCACCAGGGAATACCCCAATGTCTTTGAAGATCACGATGAGAGGCATCTGAGTGTTTCAAAGTCACATCTTTTGCCAAATTACTTTTCTCGTCCCCACAGTGAAGGCGTCTGCTTGAACAAACTACTACTACTAATGATCGCAAATGCTTGTTAAATGATACGAGCGACTCCTCACGTGTGCGTCACGCTGCCATCATCTTAAGAGAGCAAAAGAGGCCTTAAGAAAGAGCTGTTGGGATGAAGTAAATGAGTCTCGGTAATCCTCCCTGGGAGGGGTGTTTTTAATGTGTTCCTCCACCAATCTGCAGTAATCCATCCAAGAAAACAACCGTCTCCCTCGTCCAGTCGGATCTTCTATTGCAGCAATGTGACTGTGACTAAATTACATAAGACTAACTCAGTCTATGATTTCAAAGTCAAGAATACTTTATAGAATCATAATACACCCATAAATACATGTGGTGATAAAACAACCTGCATGGAGGGATTAAAAAACCCATTTGGCACACATGATGCTTGGTATTTCCTCAACTGATCTCAGCCTGGCTGCCAGGTCACAAACGTTCTCATTTTACAGCTAAACCGTACAAATCAAATGTTTTCAGAGCCCAAGTTGACGTCTTAAAATGTCTTCCTTTGTCGGATAAAAATAGATGCGGATTATTTTCATATTAACAAATATTAACAATCATGTATACAATTATTTCTATTATATGAAAGTTTCAGTAGCATTGCTACAAGTTTCAATAAATGGCCTTTTAACACGTCTACACAGAATGCTTAAATCTTCTAGTGAAGGATTTTGAACCTGCTATCTTATCGGTGCCTGGCTAGACTGTACTGTCAATTCAATGAAACAAACAGTGGAACAGATGACAGATGTGTGGTAAAAGTTAAACCCCAAAATAAAACCCCCTGAAAAGTTTTTTTTTTAAAAAAGTGTTTCAGAAAAGACGAACACAGTCACCATCATAAGTAGAAAGTTATTTTCCTTATAATTTAAAACACACTGCTGGTCAACTAAACTTCTTCTGACCCGTGTCAATCTCCAGGAGATAAAACAGTGGAGAGTCCCAATCCCTTCAAAATCTGTTCCGGATTAAAAAGATAATTGCATTTTCTTCTTCTTATCAAACACAAAGCCTCTTCTGCTTCTGCTTTCTATTTCCTCACTACAAATCTGAGTACCAGAAATAGAGGCATCCAGCCCGTTGTCATTTACAGGGTGTCAAATACCGACGTTTTGTCACGGCTATCGGCGTTTAATACCGTTTTAATACCGCTGCACAAGACACTCTTTAATGGCAGTATGAGACGCACCGAGCTTTCCATTAATTACAATGTAAACCCACAACATCAAGTCACATTTTCACTGCACAAACGCAGTAGTTTTAAACCCAACCACGTTGTCTTTTCCTCAGTGATTTTGTTGCCTAATCCAAAGTGTTTTTGTTTAACTCACGACATTAAGCATGTGATAACTGCGACCGAAAAGTGACACCGAAGTGTCTGACAAGGCGTCCGTATTTGACGAATTGGGATGAGATTCTCCCTGCTGCTTGTTACACACATTCTCTGACAAGACTGGCTTGATTTCCCCTTTCTTTAAGTATATAAATATTACAATAATGTATCATATATAACATAAACTACAACTCACAAATGGGAGAGAATCATTTACTGTTTGGTCCATCTCCTCACTGACACTGGACATGATACAGCAGCAACACTTTCTAATTGAAAGAAAAGTGACTTCCTACACAGTGAAATACAAATATATTGTTCTTAACCTTGATGTATACAATATAAATATATAAAACACTATTGAAAATGCCACAATAAGACAAACTAGACACCAGTATTCTCCAACATTTGTTTGTGAGGAGATGAAGGAACTTGTTGCCGCAGCAGAGTGAATACTGTTCCAACAAAGCGATGGAAGAGGAGGGCAGAATGAAGAGGGGCAGAGGGGAGGGATGAAGCGAGAGCAGAGGAGTGGGTGATAAAAGTGAGGGAAGTGAAAGAGAAATACAAAGAGGCAAAAGGGGGGTTGAGCAGGAGGCACACGATAACAGAGAGACAAACTAGGAACAGGTGGTGAAAGAGACGAATACTGAGAGATAAGGAGGAAAAACAAGCTCCCTACCTCAATTCCACTAATTCCTCAAAGTTTTTAGGTAAACACGGTGCGGCGACGACGGCACGGGGAGGGGAGGCAGAGTGAAACGCTTCTCCCTGCTTCCATCCTTGAGAGTCTGCACGGAGCCGCTGGTGCCAACAGGCAGCTCAACGCTCCCACCAGTACTGGAGATTTCTCACTGAGCGAGGCAGCGAGTGCTCTGCCTCCTACTGCCTGATGCTCTGATTAAAACACGAGTGTGTGTGTGTGTGTGTGTGATGGTGTGTGTGTGTGTATACTGTATATATAGCCAGAGAGAGAGAGAGACGCTAAGTGAACGTGATGCCTCAACCAAAAATGTGTGAACAGATAGTATAACTGGAGCGGAGGCAAATCAGTTCTATTTCTGCAATTCTGACAAGTAAAATAGACAGAAACTTCAAGTAGAGATCACACTCAGCGGCTATGATGTTCATCTTGAAGGCCACACACACACTCTCTACCAGACACAAATATTGTGCTGTTACTGTACGATGTTTCAAGGCAGAAAAACACACACACTCCTACTTCGGTCCTCATTAGCAGCATGCAGAAGAGTAAAATCAGGCTGCAGGCAGCTCATCACGCATCATCCAGGGAGCTTTTAACACATTCACAATATATCCATCCACAGAGCTCACACACACAGGATACACGTATCCTTGTATAAAAAACTAATTACTGCACATATAAACACAAACACTTTGTCTCTGATGAATCCTTTAACAAGCCCCACACTCCTTTTAAACCTCACACAACCACACGAGTAAACACACAGTGAAGCAGCTCAGTAATGCATCGGCTCCACAAACCCACACTCTCCTCTCTCCACTCTCCACTCTAACACTTTGCATTTCTATTTTCTTTTTCCTCTCTCACACAGCACTTGATCACAGCGAGATCCTTTCCCACACACAGAGAGCTTCATGTTTTAAGTGCCCGGCTGTGTTTGACAGCTTCTCTTCCTCCTCTCGCTGCCGAAAATAAAAAAAAGCCACCAAACCTGTAATACTGAGCTGCTGACAAAACCCCATGATGAAATGTCCACTGTCAACTAGTCAAGGGCTGTAATAGAGGGACTTTGTCATCATGGTATTCTAGGAATATAAAATTAAAGTCTGCAGTAGTATTATAAACCAGAGAGGGTGTTTGGGCCCATTTGTTATTTCAGATTTTCCATTTCTAGCCCTGTGATAGTCTGGAGACCTGTCCAGATTTACCCCGCCTTCGCCCAATGTCGACTGGGATCGGCTTCAGCCCCCCCCACCCACGCTACCCTGAATAGGATAAGCGGTTACAGATAATGGATGGATGGCTGTTTTCGTTTCTATGGCTATATCTGAAATTGTCCGAGACAAAAATCAGAAGGAACTAGAATGGCACCCGGAGAGCGCAGACCTCCGCCAAGGTGCCTGTCTTTAAAAACAGATCGCAGCTCACAGCTGGCGGTACCGTGAGGTAGTCGGCTTATCATTAACACGGTGTGTTTCCGTGTAACGTGTCGGCGGATGCCTCTCTCATTCAGAGCCTTGTTATGTCTGTAAAACGTTACACTACGTTGTCTCTCATCCCGTCATCTACCGCTTTTTTCTTTCTCACCGTGGACGGCCAGCAGCTCCCGCCACACCCCGGGAGTGACGCCACACATCCTCACACGTATCTCTCTGCTGTGAGAAGAAAGAAGGAGGCGGGGTCACGCGTCATCAACGTGTCATCAGTTACACTGCGCATGTGTTATACCCTGAGGTCTTAATGTTGTGGCTGATTAGAATCCGTAAAAAAATTCCTGAATCTGGATCATGATTCAGATCGCCACCAAAATCTAATGGATTATTCACTATGCTACACCCCACCCCTCCAAAACATTCCATTAAAATCCATCACAAACTTTTGGAGTAATCCTGCTAACAGACAGACAAACAAACAAACCAGCAAACCAACGCCGGCGAAGACATAACCTCCTTGGAAAAATGAGTCTCCTGCCATTTTGATTTCTTACTTTCAAAAAGAAAAAAAGAAATCTTTGCACAGCTGTCTCGCTCCCAAATCTCTCCCATTTTCAAAACTGAAAGATTGTTTGAAACAGCTCACCACGTCCACGAAGAATACCAGGAGAATTGAGAATGAGACAGCAGTATGCCGGGTGAATTTTTGTCTTTTTGGGATAGCAGGTGCACCTCCAAAGGATTTATAGATGTATTTGTGCCTCCTGAGCATTGTCTAATATCTTACTTCCACCTTACAGCAGATCAAACTATGCCAATCTTTAGCTTCAAATGATGTCACAGACATTAAGAGCAGAGATTTTGGGCTATTTTGCTTCCATAACGTGTCTTCTTTCAGACTAGTGGAAAGAAAGAATGCAAATTTAAACATAAAATTTCTGAAAACTTGTTATAAAAAAAAAAGTTGGGGAAGTTTGATAGTGAAATCTATTAGTTAAAATGTTTAAACTATTCACATGTAGTGTCTCCCCTTAAGAAAATACAGAAATACACAATTACAACACAGATTTGTAAGTAAATAAGTTAGCAAGTAAAGTTGATTTAGTGTAGCACCTTCATTAGAACAAGATCACAAAGTGCTTCACAAAAATGAAAAATATCAAAAATAAGACCATAGAAACAGTAAATCTCGCCATCGCCATGTTGAGAGCCATCAAGAGGCAACAGAAATGCTCCCAATACCGTATTTAGCATCTTTAAATAAGCTGTTTTTTTTTTAAAAAAGGCGTCAACAGAGACCGCAGATCGAACGTCTATAGGAAGAGTATTCCACAGAGACGGACTTCAAAGTCAGTTTCTGTTTCTATTTTCCTAAATGAGCCTCTCTGCGTCTGCTCTCCTGACTCAACTCACTGTGTTCATTTACAGTGGAAAGCTCAGATTATACAACTTGACTTTTTATTCTCACAGAAACCAGTTTTTATCTGCTAGAAAAGATTAGATTTGCGTACTACAGCACAAGCAGAGGAGTCACGTGAAAATGAGTCAACTGCTTGCAAGTGTAAAACTCAGTGTGGAGGTTTTCCACAGACTTTCATGCCTTGACTCAAAGTGGCCTTGAACATTGCCGTGCCAGATCAAACTATTAAGAACATTTAGAGAACAAAGACATTATAATAATTAGTCTTGGATATAACATGAGGATAAAAGCTTTCATGACACTAATAGCAGTACTGTGGCCGGTCGTGTGATCGATACATATTCTTGTGATGTGGTTATTAGTGCAGCCCTACTTCAAACACATCAGTCATATCAAATCTGGTTTTCAGAAACGCAGCAGGAGAAAGAGACAGAGGAGAAGAATATAAAGAATAGGATGTATAGATGAAAACAGGAGGGTAATCTGTTGAATCATGTGATCACACGTTTGCTTGTCCAATAAAAAAAACAAATGGCCCTGATGAGAACTGGACAGAAGCAGCCCCACGAAAAGGAGAACTAACTCCAGAGCAAATATTTCCACCTCCAGCTGAAATAACATACTCCTAGTTATTCTAGATTCCAAGTTACAGGCTATGTGTGACAAGATGTGTCTGTCAGCTGTTTTAGCAGGGAATAAATTATGACTTGTCACATGTGGAGGTGTGCTGATGCCGAAGAAAAGTGAAATTTAGGGGTGAAGTGAGCTGCAGATGCTGAGGACTGACAGATTCTGGAAAAATCCATCCCCTGACTGCAGTTACCCTGATAACCCTCTGAGACCCACGATAGACCCATTTTTGTCTTTTTTTTAGGGGTGTACAGGGGGGCTTTAGGGGGAGATAGCAGGACAACAGTAGATGTCACATAGAAGTGGTGTACATCATCTGAAAACTGGGAACCCTGAAGATTAATCTGAGATGCAGCTCAGCACTGTGTGTCAAATTGTTCTAGTACTTATATGTCTCAGAAGTTGTTGCAGTAATTTTGGGGTTGATACCATTTGTTACACAGCTTTGGTGCTAAATGTAACCATTGTTTTACCATTCAAGAATTGATAAAATGGTTAATAATCCCTCCAAAATACCACATTAGCACACCAAGACCTTGAGGAAGAACAAACCATGCTGTGATTTGGTATCAAAATCTTTTGACATTTGGAGATTTCTGCAAGAATTACAGTTTTCGGTGACTGCGATGGCGAGCACTTCTGTTCTGGAAATAGCTCAGAAACCCCCTTATTGTCAGTCTAGCTAGGGAAGCCATCCATCCTCTGAATGCTCTAGGTCTCTAGTTTGTGGCTGTAAAGTTTCATGAGGCTGTGATTATCCTAGAGGTCACCACAGGTCATTTTATACAGTGAGGTCACGTTTAAAAAAATGGTCTTACTACAATGAAATGTTATTTAGCCTCCTTCCCGACTACCTAGGTTAGACTATGGTTGTTACAAATGGATGTCTTAGGTTTTCTAGTTTCACATGGTCACTCTAGCTCTTAAACTGAACCTGCTAACAGTCTCTGAAAAACAGTAAAGTCGGTCGGGATCGCGGGTCTCAACAGAACCATATGTGATGCTTTCTGTGTTCAGTTTTATAAAATACAAATCAATACATAAAAAGCAGATGCAAATTAACCACGTATTGCTTTTTTGTTATTGCTCTGAGGGATTGTGGTGCAAAATCAGCAGCTTATTTGCATTTTCTCCCTGTGTTTCTCTTCATCTTTTTTTTATGAGTAGTAGTATATTCTGAGCTGCACGAGGACCTCGTTCGCGGTGAATTACAGTAAATTGTGCCTTTTGCAGAAGGAAACAAGCACATTTTGGAAGCATTACGACATAAAATCCAGGTGAAAATCAGTTAACGTGTAAAGTAGTGGCAGTTGTAGCATACGATCATGTTGTGGTGAGTGGATTAGCAGAAGGAACATGCTCATTTAAAAAACAAATGCTTGTAGACTTTGTGGTAGCCCCACTTACCTACACAGCACAGTTAAAGGGGACC
Organism: Sebastiscus tertius; assembly: GCA_916701665.1. Classification (NCBI taxonomy): domain Eukaryota; kingdom Metazoa; phylum Chordata; class Actinopteri; order Perciformes; family Sebastidae; genus Sebastiscus; species Sebastiscus tertius. The sequence continues at coordinate 53,345 of CAKAOH010023872.1, forward strand.
TATCATGCTTTTGTGCTTTTTCTCTTTCCTTTACTGTGTTGTATCGTTTTTTGTGCATATAAAAGGTCTGCAAAGTTACAAAGCCCAAAGTCCACGCCAAAGGGAGTTACTCTCCCCCACATAAACTCTGCTCCTAAAATGCCTTGCTCGAAGTCCCGCCTTTTCTTCCGTAACGTGGTGATGTCACCAAGCAACACACTTTGCCTAGCGGCTAGTTTGGCACGCCCTCAAACAAAGCTAGTTAGAGCAGAGCTGGAGTGGAGTCTGAAGAGTTTGGTTCAGTTGTACCAATCAGAGCAGACTGAGCTTTTTGGGAGGAAGGAGCTCAAACAGAGCGTTTCAGAAAGAGGGTGAAAAGAGGAGCTGGAGCACAGCTGATTTGAGAAAAATAAAGCCTTTTTGAACATTACAGCATGTGAACTATGTTCTAGTAGAAACCCAAAATACAAGAATACACCTGAAGATAAGCATAATATGTCCTCTTTAAATACTGCTTTAAGCTTTATGATAAACAAGTTTAAGACCAACAAATCATCTTATATTATATCATTCTTACCCATGTTGCTGTACGTGGCGCTGCACTGACTGGAGGCGGGAGAGTGGGAGTGATTCCCGTCCTCTTCTGGCTCTCCGAGGCTGGCGCTGCCCTCGCTGGCTGAAGCTGGTGTGGCAACCTGGCTGGCATGGCCCTCCTCTCCCTCCCCAAGCACCAGCCCCAGATTCACTTTGGCAGGCAGGGAGGCGGCGCCGGGCAGCTCCCGATCCCTGGCATTGCTAGCGCTGACTGGTACCTGGCTGCAGATGACAGAGAGAGACGCACGGCTTGTTTAGTTACGAAAATGTGGAATACTCGCTCCATTAACGGTCTGATTAAGTTAGTATTGTTTTCCTTTCTCCTTTTGTTTGTAATCTATGATACTATTCCCTCCACTGCTTTGAGTTGGTTTCATTATTCGGTTGGTAATGAGGTTTAATTCTGCATGAAAAGAGCTGCAAAACAAGTCAGAAAAGAACGGGATGACAATAGCGAGCTCTATTGTTGAGACGGTAGTGTTTGTAGACGATAAACGGGCTGCTATTGATAAGGGCTTCAGTCTGTCATTGTTCATTTTGTCTATAACAGATAGTTGTATCTAACATCACAGGATATGAACAAAACATGTACAACAATGTTTTTTTTCCTCAATCTTTCAAATCACTGTCTGCACCACTTCATCTTTCTTCTGAGCGAGTGATGAATTAGAGCCGGCACTGCTGTGGGTGGGTGGGAGGGGGCTTCTGAAGCCTGCTGGTGTGTTTTATATGCAACTACACATACGTTGCCTGAGGGAAGGTGTAAGAAAGACACAAAGCAGGTCACAATGGCGCGTGATAATATGTTTTGAAGATCCCCTTTGTGACGGTGGGTGTCTATGATTTGAGGTGTTTAATGAGGTGAGATGAATTTCATCTGCCGCAGCACACTGATCAAGAGGTGTGGTGACAAGGTGACAGACTCAAATGTGATCATTAGACGTCTTTAAAGAATAAAATCAGATACTTACTGAGGCATTCTGAAGCTTACAAGATTAGACTAAAGAATAATTGTGATCTCCTCGTCTGCTGACTGACAGATTTAAAGTGCAGTGACATTGATTGTCACCTCAAGAAATCCATGTGAGCATTACGGAGTGAGTCATTATGAAACACGGCTCCTGTCGTCTTTATGATTAGCTGCGTTTTATGTCTCTGTTGTAACGCTGCTCTTACAGCAGAGATGAATATATAATGCTCCCTATAACGGTTGCCATAAACTTCATAATGTACCGACAGTGGTCCAGCTGAGTTGTGAGTACTAGAGATCTGGGTCGTATCTTACAGTTACTCAGGGTGTGTTATCGCTGACAGTGTCGAGATTGCACAGTGACTCCAATCACAGTGTGAAAGCCCTGGGGGTGCTGTGACGAGACCTGTCGTATATTGTAGCTCGCTGCTGCCGGAGATGCAAGTTATACAGGCGATCTGCCACACACAGCATGTGTAGCAAGTGACAGGACCACAATTCCCTTTGGGGCCTGTGTGCATCGCCATATTATTGCACTATGAATAAAATCTTTCTGACATGTCTAACGTGGTCGGACACCAGCTTGAATTTACAGGTACCATGTGAAGTTTTTGACCACTGGCATTGCTGTAGAGCAGTTTTTTACCTCCACCAAAGCTGAAGGTCTGGGAAGGAGGTTATGTTTTCACCAGCGGTGGTTTGTTGGTTTGTTGGTTTGTTTGTTTGTCCGTTTGGAGGATAACTCCAAAAGTCTCCGATGGATTTGAATGAAATTTTTTGGAGGGGTGGAGTGGGCTTTAAACTTGAAAATGAAATTGATTATTATGAACATAGGACACGAAGGAACAGCTGATTGTAACATGAAAGTGAAACTTAACACATAGGACACAAACAGCGGTCTCCTGGAGAAATGCCCCGTGTTTGTTGGACTGCAGTAACTTCCCAGTAGGGGGCAACAATACCACTTAGTTAAGTTTAGGAAAATGCCATTTTTGGCCTAAAAATAGGTATGTAAACTAAGTACAACACATATGGAAACAACGTACCATAAGTACAGAAAACATGTCAAAAACGTCACTAACATAACTTACGAAACACTGGTCTCCTGGGTGAAAGTCCTGTGTTTGTTGGACTCATCCACCTCCCCTTCCGCCCGCCATATGCAGCCTTTCTCACTTTTTATTCTACATCACTAGCTCTGAGCGTAGCATATTTACGCAGATGCCTTTACATTGCAGTCAGTACAGACTGGTGTACAATAACATGCCAAAAACGAATGTGCATTATCGTGTCATTATGTGCCTTTTCGTGTGACCGGGCTGCTTCATCACAAAACAATTAACAGAGACGTTCACAGAGAACAAGTCTACTGGGATAAATCATGTAATATAGTAACAAAAAGAAAACACTGATCACAGCAATAACATTTATAATTTGCGATGCAGAGGGCAAACTTATACATGACAACTGTTTGGGAGTAAAGAGAGCAGCTGCACAAAAACAGGAAGAGCTAAAAAGGGAACATTTTGTTCAACAAAGCCTTTCCTTTTAATTAAAGTTAACTACAACATCAAGTCACAACCAGATTTGATTTTTCCACAGTCACCTGGGTATCTGTGTCTCGCCGCTGAATAAACCTCAACAGCTGGTGTTTCATCGAGAGCCATCTGGGATCAGTCTGCCCCTCTGATCACAGTAAATAAGATACTCAGAGCAACCTGGTTACTGCCCTCTGATCTGATAAGAGTTCAGCCGCGGCCTTTCACCGTGACCTGAGTGAGACATTACAGCCTCAGGCCACCTGGGTTGTGACCACCCAGGTTGGGCGGCACTCTAAACTACTGTCGTTTTTAACCCCCATTTTAATACACAAGATACCTGCTACCTGCTGCAGCTCTTCAGCAGGTGGCTTGTCCTGCCATCTGCTCTACATTTCAGATGTTGTTGCGGTGGCATATTGTTTACTCTTCTGGCACTGCTGTTTTGAGTTTTAATCTTTTTTTTTTTAATCTATTTGTCTTTCCTGCCCTTCTGCTGAATAATAAAATGGTACTTAAAGCTCGTAAATAGCTCAAAGTAAAACAAAAAAGGTCACAAAAAGTTCACAGAGCTGGTTTCATAGCCGCAGGTGTTGTTATGGGTGGGGCGGGCTGGCAGTAATGTTTGTATTAGCCTGAATCAGACGTGTCATTTCCTTTGACTGGAACTGTGATTACACATTATGCTGATATGACTAATGATGTATGTGTCTCATAGCCAAAAGTCCCTGTTATGAACAAGTACAGCTCAAGAGATGACAGAGCTCATGGAGGTCTTTGTCCAACTGAATGTTTGGGGCCTGTAGAACACTTTCTTACAGCGTCTAGTGCATAATTAAAAACAAAAGACAATTCTTCTATCACCAACAAGTTGGCCAGTTATTCACAGCCAGAGAGTTAAATCAAGAGCTAAAGTCCTAAAACATTAAAGAAACATTTGCCTGATTAATCATTTTAGGTACTTGTGTGTTGGAGATGTGTGATGCAGAAAAAACATTGAGTTAAAGGAACAGTTCGTAGGATGTGGTGGTTTCTAGCGGTGAGGTTGCAGATTAAAACTTCTCCCGAGTGCCAAACCTGTAGGATTGCTACGGTGGCCGATGCGAAAACGAGAGTGAGTGGTGAAGTAAGAGAGAGAGAGCAGCGACGAACAGAGCGAGTAACTTAATCGACTCCGGCCCAAGCAGGAAAAGTTTGGTTTGTCCGTTCTGGGCTACGGTATCAACAGAACAAACTGGTTAATGACTACATACTGTAGATATGGTTCAGTTTTCAGGGTGACTATCATTTTCCAAGTAAACATTTTTCAAAGTGAAACTTTTGCTGACATAGTTGGACTTGGAATACATATTTTTGAGGTTTTAAGTTCCATGATTTAGCTCAGCAAAATCTAATACCATGATCTCGTAGCTCTCCAAAGACAAAGGAAGCTAATCTGAAAACAGTTTGTGCAATTGTTATTACGCTGGCATTTCTGAGACATGGATTTGATATGAAAGCAGCGCTCTTTAGAAAAAAACACAAGTACAATATTTTGACGATGACGTGATAGCAAAGTGAGCACTCAAAGAAAAGTCCCAGCTGCCCATGTGCCTGTCTCTACCCTGGGGCTCTGTGTCTGAGGAAAACACCAGATCTGACATGTTTATGATCCGTCTTTGTAGACCACGAGCCCTCGGTGTCTCTTTTAAACAAGAGTCGATCGATAGCCTCTGAGTTGCCACAGTGCATTACTTTAGCACTTGCCAGCGTGCCAGCAGTAGACAGTTGATATAAAAGGCCCATCACATAGTTGTGAGCCAGCTAGAAAAACACAGAGTAAGTAAGCGGTGGAGAGATGGAGATGTAAATAAAAGAGTAAAATTGCAACAAAAAAAAAAACAGCATATACTGTAGTACAGTGTGTTATAATTGAATGCAGAAATATTGGCAACTTAACTTACTATACTGTATTGTACACAAGCTTACAACTAATATTAATCCTACTGAAAACCAGACTACTAATGGGTTACACAAAACTGCCCAAAAGAACATTAAATGACAAAGAAGACAATCTCCAGCACATAATCCTGTATGAACAAAGCATCCAGTGTGGATACACACCTTGAGAGGCCCTTGACATAATAAATACCTTTATGGCTGCTACATGCTTCAATGTCAGGACCTGACTTGTTCAGACAGCATGAAGCTGCCCCTGCAGTGCATTTCACTGATTCTCAGACCTTCTCTGTTACGAGAAATGAAACATCTCTGATCCAAAACACAAATCACATAATCTCAAAAAAACAACACTCCTCCCTACTGAGTCAATATGACTTCAAATGGCCTGCATGGTCACAGGTATTTACAGAGGTGAACGAAAGAAGCAGTTTTTTGGTCCTTACCCACTGTAGTTGCTCACACAGCTTCCCATCTGGGAACCTTGAATACAAGGAAACGTTGAATTCACATTCTAGGCAGAGCGGTAATAGCAGGTATGGCCAGGTGCGAAGAATCCCAAAGTATTTTCCTGCATGTGTTCTTTCCCTGTCTTCTCCCTCTATGAATGCTCTTACCTGCCTAAGGTAATGTGTGCTTGCCAGCGCTGAAGAGCACGCCCATTGTTAGCCAATAAAATGGCTTACAGTCCAAAAAAAAAGAAAAACAAGCAAGCATTGTTAACCCCTCATCTGCTGATCAAAACAAAAGGTGTGTAGAATGACCTGTTCATGACATGCAATCACTGACCTGCTGGCATGTTTACGAAGTTCTTTCACTTACTGCAAAATACATTTGCACCAAAGGTATTTTGTTTCATATCAAGAGTGGTTAGTGCAAGCAAGTGGGACTAAATGTGTTATGGAGACATATTTTAAACGGCAAGGATTAACTAATAATTTTAGCAACAGCTTTGGTTGCACCGAATCTAGTTTTTGAGGACTTTAAAGCTCCAGTACTTTGCAGAAGCACTGACCTGAAGAAAACAACAAATCTATTTAACCTTCTTTAAAACTGGAGGGACCTTGCAGCTAAAAACAAGACACAAGACTAGATATTAAAGAACGCTTCCCTGTGAGGCTTGTTTTCACATTTTACAAACTTTCTGCAGACTTTGATTTTGTCACGTCTTCTTCCTCCACACCACCACAGGAAGCTCAGGCCCCGAGGGAGAGGTTTAGCTATTTTCTGTTTATGGGTCAGCTCAAAACCATGTGACAATACCTGAGATAAACATCAAACAGACAGTGGAGCCAACACTGTAACCTACTACCAACAACACACCGAGTGAATAAATGAGTTACTCATTGACAGGTTCACAGTGGAGGCTGTAAACAGCCGGGATCATAAAAGAATGTTTTCAAGAGACAGATGTAAAGAGAATAGGGCGCACTAGACCAAAGGTGAGCTGCGAAAGTGTGATGTATTAAATATGGTATGATTCCACATTGACTTGTGTTTGTGGCTAGACAGTATGGGAATGTGTCTCCTACAATACTGCAAAAACTAGGGCTGTCAAAGTTAACGCAAATTCATTTTAACGCCACTAATTTCTTTAACGCATTAACACAATTCGATCTTTCGGAGGTTGTAGCGGGATATACAAACTTATGCTAAATTTTGGTGAGGAAAATACTATCATGGCCATTTTCAAAGGGGTCTCTTGGCCTCTGACCTCAAGATCAGTGAATGTAAATGGGTTCTGTTGGTACCCACGAGTCTCCCCTTTACAGACATGCCCACTTTATGATAATCACATGTAGTTTGGGGCAAGTCATAGTCAAGTCAGCACACTGACAGCTGTTGTTGCCTGTTGGGCTGCAGTTTGCCATGTTATGATTTGAGCATATTGTTTATGCTAAATGCAGTAGCTGTGAGGGTTTCTGGACAATATCTGTCATTGTTTTGTGTTGGTAATTGATTTCCAATAATAAATATATACATACATTTGCATAAAGCAGCATATTTGTCCACTCCCACGTTGATAAGAGTATTAAATATGTGTCAAATCTCCCTTTTGAGACATTTTGAACAGATAAAAAATGTGTGATTAATTTGAAATTAATCACAATTTACTATGGACAATCATGCCATTCAATATTAATTGAATAAATGCTTTTATTGCAAGCAGCTCTTCTGTATTTTTCAGTACTAATTGCTTATTATAAACAGGGGAAATATTTAGTATGAGCAGTTTTGTATCATTTCATCTTCATTGCTGACATCAACTCTGGAGATGAAACTTGGTATTGGCCACTATTGAAAAAACAGCTAACTTTCGAGGACGCAGGAACATTTTTTGAGTAATCCTTCATCCTGTGTGACGTGATGACAACCCAACTTTGCTCTAATGACTCTCCAATACATACAGTACACCAGCATATACCCAGTTTTAGCATGGCATCACCTATAGACACTCAAATTAATAGCAAAACCAGCGCACTCTTGATCCTTGCACCACTTGTTATAAAGTAAGAAAAGGACAGGAACTTCTGGAAGAAATAAAAGAAGACTAGAGCTGAAACTTCAGGAGGAGAGAAAAGGCAGGGAAGCTATAAAGGAGACAGAATGGGGACGAGCTCTTGACAGGATGGAGGAGAGAAATATTCAAGAGTTCACAGTGCTCCGGGCTCAAAGGAGAAACGTGTGGCATGGAAGGCATGGAAGAGGAGCAAAAACTACACGAAACAGAGACAGTGATGGTGGAAAGCCATGCACCGTGGAAACAAGCCAGAAGATATGGATAATATTAGGGTGGCAGCAGGGATACAAGGAGAGGAGAAGAAACAGATACAGGCAGCGTAAGGTGGAAGTCAGAATGTGAGAGATCAGGTGAGAACATCTGAACGAGTTGAGCATGAGCTAAACTGTACTGTATGTGGAAGTGATGAATGCTAAGTAAATAATTCATAACACAGTATTATTCCTACTAATCATGTGAGTGGCTGTGGGATGCATTTTGTGATACTCTCCCAATATATCAAAGTCCAGATGCTGTGCAGTGTCCGGTTTCAGTTAATTGTCTGTGCTTGATTAAAAAATAAATGGGAATGTGCCTCAGAACACCCCAGGAAGAGGTAGTACTGTAGAGAGCACTCAGCTTAAGTTAAAAATACTTTCTAACTGTAGAAGCTTTTATATAGAAAAATAACCTTTTCTTTTGCTCGCTGCCCAGTCACGACTTTTACAAAACATTCACTAATTAGTCAGTTTGCATCATATTTCATTTGTTGGGCTACGCATGCATTTGTAAAATCATGCAGGAAGTGATACAAGAAAAAATGTCCTCTTATTTTTGTGTTCATATCCACAATTTGTTCTTATTTTGTTAGTACCCACTGATTTCTGGGATTCACCAATGTTTTCTTATTTTTGCTTTTCTCTTAGGTAAGAGACATTTTTATGAGTCAAGTGCAATATTACCAAGATAAGACAAAAAACATCTTGCTTTCACAGTCCACAAATTGTTTGTCCAACACAAGGAAACATAAGTTTTAAATTTGAGGATGATTAAAAAGAAATGCATGGATATCATATAATCAAATTTAGATTATTATATGTTTTAGAGTAATTATAATGATTCAATTAGTCAATTTGTGGGTGAAAGAAATATCATTGGTCCATTGATTCCATTTAAAGGGACTATTTGTAACTTTCAGAAATGCTTCTTAACAGCGACACCTGTGGCCGTGAAATCAACGAAAGTCAGCGTCGGGCTCGCGCTTGCTCGCTCTAAATATACCTGAACGAGTATCGCTCAACACAGTGAGGCGACACACGTCAGCTAAAAGCACAATATCACTCTATATTTCAGCTGCTTGGCAGTAATGTTAGCTGACCAGACGAAGGTCTCTCCATGAATCACTGCTGATCTTAGTGTTGGCTTTTCCTGCTCCACCCTCCTGCGCCCACAGGGAGACACTGGCAACCGGAGCCTCTCCTCCGCTGCCTGCTTGCATTCACTGACACAGCGCGCACCAACAGAGGTTTTCCGTGTCTTGAGAAGTGACGAGCCTCCGCAGAGAGAAACGTGAACCGTGACACCGGCACCCGGTGTCTCCCTGCGGGCGCAGGAGAGAGACGGTAACGTTTCTCTCTGGAGGAGCTACAGCAGTTATTTCTGCACAAACGTCCACTGAACATTCACTAGATATTCTCAGAGCTAAACTAACTCTTCTGCAGTGTGGAGTGAGCGCGCGTTCACGTCTAGAGGTGGAGCGAGTACGTGAGAACGCGCGCTCTGTCTGAGTGAAGGCGAGCAGACATAGGAGACGAGGCTCCCGGCATATGCGAGCGCGCATGTGTGCTGACCCGCTACATTTATACGTTTACAAAGTTACAAACAGTCCCTTTAAATGTTCCCACTTTATTTCTTTTTATTTTGTTCTGTACATAAATGAACATCTGTACAAAATCAGACTTTCACACTATATAATATTCTATCAAATTAAAGTACAACATAAGTACAGGATGACGGGAGGCAGCGTTCAGGTTTTAGTGTCAGGGATCGCCATGATGTCTCCCGTTCTTTCACTAAATGTTTCACCTTTGTGTCGATATCGTTTAGCTGCCTGACAAAATAACCCTCTTTGTTTTGTTAGAGCTCCTCTCACATAAAATTTAGTCACGTCTAGAGGTGGAGCGAATACGCGAGTACGCGCGCTCTGTCTGAGTGAAGGCGAGCAGGCAGAGGAGACGAGGCTCCCGCCACACGGGAGCGCGCATACGCGAGCCCGCATGTGTGCCAACCCGCTACATTTATACGCTTACAAAGTTACAAACAGGCCCTTTAAGACTATAACAACTTATTTTCTATTTTAACAGAAAATTAAGAGAACATATAAGATACATTTAAGAGGATGTTGCTACATAAGGCCCAATGTTACACACACTGAAAAAAATACAGCAGGTTTAATGAACTTTTACTATTTCTTACCAACTGATTGTGCCAGGTGCATCAGGATCAGTCAGACAATTCCTTATTGAATCACCTACTGTAGAACTTGAGGTGGAGTTTGGAGTTAGTTTTCAGATATTTTTTTAACCTAGGTTTAATTAATTATTGATCCAATCATGTACATACTTATCTGAAGTTCAAATGTATTTTTCTTGCTGTCAAACAGTCAGCTTTTATATATTGTGCTAAAACAATGATCAACACAAAATGGAGAGTGCATTATGCTGTCTAAGTGATTAGTGCTTCACATTATTAGCAATGCTTTCACTATACAGCTTTCCTGATAAATTAGTTTGTTTTTTTTGGCCACTGCAGCATCCATTTGACTGATTACCATCTTTGAGCATTTCTGGGCACTTGACTTCATTTTTAAGGCGAAACAAATCACGTCCAACAGAAACAAGCTTATAATTTAGGACAGAAAATACAAGCGTACAGACACATCCGGGTTATCTTTATCTGGCAACATTAGTCACACCGCCGGAAACTTACCCCAAGAAGTTAAAAACAAAGGGCAACGGCAGGTCACAGAGAAATAATGAACGTATTATGCAAGAACACAGCAACAACACTGCCAAGTAGACTGATGAGTGTGTGTGTGTGTGTGTCTGTGAGAGAGTGAGGCTTTGATGTAATTTGAGGAGCTAAAGGGAATATGCCTTCTAAAGCAGTGATTAATAAGAGTAGAGATTTGTCCGACTGCTGTTGGATGACTTGTAACACACTGTGAGGTCCCGTCCTGAAGGGAGAACCACTGAGCACAGAGCCTGCTGTTCAGGTAATAGATGACATTAAGGAAGAGACCACATAGGCTGTACAGCCCATGCTGCTGGCTGGGAAAGTGGGCGAGCAGACGTGCCAAATTAAGATCAAACACCTCTAGAATCTGTGATGAGGGATCTGTGTGATAGGGGAAGCACTTTGGAGGAGCAGCTGGCAAAGGGTGAGCATCTTAATTTAAACTGGGTGCCATGAATGCTCTGAAGGGAGTGCATGTGGGTAATGGTAATACAGGCACTGCATGAGAAATAATTCATTAGATCAGCAAGAGGTGATGTAGGAAGAGCATGAGTGGACTTTGATAGATTACTGTGAATTCCACTACAAACATTTGAGACAAAGGCATGCAAATGTAAAAGCTATATCCATCTTACAGCAGCTCAAAGTATCATTCACCTCTTAAAACTTCTCCTCAAAGGTTCATCTTTCTTTAATACCAGTATAATGGCATTCTGTCTGAGGGCCACAATCCTACAGGTCTTATCAACCAGCCCGTTCTCATTCCTAGGGCGTCGAATACCGACGCTTTGTCACGGCCGTCAGCGCGCGACCCTTTAGCGCCGGTCTGCAACGCACCGGGCATTGCATTAACTACAATGTAAACCCATCCGCGGCAACAGTAAACACACAGGGAAAGTGCTGTGGTGGTGGCAAAGTATAAAGAGCGAAAAAGACACACTGCGCAGGCGGGAAGGGCGGGTGGATGGGTCCAACAAACACAAGGCTTTCATTCAGGAGGCTGCTGTTTTTGTCCCGTGCGTTACGTTTCACTTTCACTTTGAAATCAGCTGATATTTCTTGTCCCATGTTCACAACGTCAAGTCACATTTTCGTTTTTTCCTGAACAACTAAGTGGTTTTGTTGCCTAATCCAAAGCATGTGCTTTTGTTTAATTCACGACATTACGCACGTGTTTAATGCGAGCAAAAGTGATGCCTAGGAGTCGTTAAGTACGTGTTTGACTAAAAAGTGACGCCAAAGGGACTGAAAAAGCGTCAGTATGTGATGAGGTGAGATGAAAATGTGTTGTATCTACTCCACACACAGGTGCTAGCAAATACTAAGATGACATTTTGAATCCTTACTAATTATAAAGAGACATATCCACCATGGTAATTCTTGGTTTGATATAAGCTGGGAGTCCTCTGCAATAGGTGTTTAGTTTAGCGGCTTTAACATTTATTTTTCCTTTGCTCAGTATTCTAATGAGAATTTGAAACCACATTTATGTTTAACATATTACCAACTGGGTAAACCCCAGTTATAAGCAGAATCCTTACTATGAATTGCTACTATTACAGGCTTTACTCTGGTCGTGGGGACATCTTTAATACAGTGGTGTCAGAGGAGTGATTAAAACTTTGGAAAATCTTGGACAAATACCTGGAATCCTTGCTGATGAGATCACATCCTGTGGTGTGTGAGGGTGTTGTTCGGCCTGGGCTCAGGGGTCTGGACTCCTTGCCCTCATCGGGTGTCAGTAGAGCATTTTCTCTGCACTCCTCTACTCGTAGTTCTCCTTCTCCCTCCCCGGGGGTGCTGCCACTTTCTGGCTTGTAGGTGAAGATGATAGTTGGCTTCTGGGTGGGATCCTCTGGCTTGGCCTCGGTGAACCAGTGATGCTGTTGGATTGGTGGTGGTGGAAGCATGTGAATGACTGTTCCATCAAGACCGACCAGCTTGCCTTTGTCCTTCTCTTTATCTACCCTCTCTCTCTGCTCGTCTTCGTCTTTCCGCCGACGAAAAAAGCTCTTAAATGAGATCCAGCGTTTGGGTTTGGAGCTTTCTGTTGAAATCCGTCTCCCCTCTCCGCCTGGACTTGCTTCACCTTCACTGGGCCGTACAGGAGAACTGGAGGCAGAGCTCTTGGTCCAGTTGTTAAAATGTCTCTGGAGGATGTTAGTGGCATGGTAAGGGGAAGATGTAGATCTAGGAGGAGGGAAGGGGGCATTGGGCTCTGACCTAGGGCTGAGTGGGACAGCAGCAGAGGCACTCTGGGATTTGGACAAAACTTTGGAGGGCGTCTCCTTCTTGGGTTTGGAAAGACAGCCATCAGTTGTGGAAAAGAGAGACTTGGGTCGGGTGAGCGTCTCCTTCATGGCATCAGGTGGGAGGGCATACAGCTCCTCAGAATTGAGGGTATTGGCTTGTGCTGTGGGCGACTCTGGAGGAGACTGAGGAGGCTGGATGGCGGCCACAATCTGTAAAAGCACAGCACTGGCCTCCTCCCTATGGCATGCCACTGTCCCAGAGGACAAATCTAAGTCTGTATTATCATCTTTACTGCAAGTAGCATCTCCACTTTTCTTGGAAGTGTGTGTAACAGCATTGGCAGTAGGGCTGGTTTTAGGTAGGTTTGCAGTAATGGCAAAAATGGCAGGGGAATTTGGAGATTTAATGGGAGAGAGGGCCCCAACTGTGGAGCTCATCACAGTGCTTGTCACAGTGCAAGAGTCTGTAGTGGTTCTAGGTTGTAAATGTGGTGCTTTTGACACTGCCTCAGGTGGAGTTTTTGTCTCTTCAAAAGAGGCTCTCTCTGATGTGCCTCTACCAGAGATAGTTTTCTCTGTTGAGGAGGATTGGACACTCTCAGAGGATCCAATCTCTTCATAAGTATGGCTGGCTGCCCTACTACCTGCCCCTTTTGGCTGTGGCAGTTCCCCACTGAGTCCCAAGAAGCTCTTGTACACAGCTAGGTTGTCATATGCACTTGGATTGATAACAATAGGTACCTTAACAGCATTCTTGGAGCTGCGGGCATAGGCTGGTTCATCTCGAATAATAATGGGAAAAGGAGGCATGCCTGCATTATTGAAACTGTTAAACTTGATCTCTGATAAATTGGAGGATTTCACAGGTACAGTTCGGGAGGAGGACAGCCCAGCAATGGGAGAAGTGGGAGCCGACTTGTGGCTGCAGTGTTGAGTAGGGATGGAAGGGCCGGGATTACTCCCAACGCCTAGATCCACTTTAGGTATCTTTTGGCGAGGACTTGTGCTTGATGTCCACACTTCTTGGTAGCGTATGTTCCCTGATTTCTTTCGGGAGGTACCTGCCAGGGCTACAGATGTGGGTGATGTTGGCATCACAGGAGAAGAAGGAGAAAGAGGGGAGGTTGGAGACAGGGGCTGACCTAAAGGAGTGCTACAGAACGATGTAGGGCTGGAAGGCATTGACAGGTTTTTGGGTTTTGGAGCAGAGTCTGGAGCCTGTTCGTCTTTGTTGGCCATGGATGCTGACACGTCCACTACGGTGTAAGGCTTACAGATCAGAGATTTTTCCAAATTCACTATACGGTATGGTTTAGCCTGCTCCTCTGTGGGACTAAAACTGATAGTGACTGGTTGACCTGGGAGGGCCTGGGGCATTGGCGTGCCTTCTCTGCCATCCTGATCTTCTAATCTGATGGCCAGGACAGCCTTGTGTGTTTCAGTCACCTTGACTGGACTCAGTGCTCTGTGGACGGGCTCCTTTTTTGGAGGAGAAGTGCAGGGAACAGGTGCCTTAGAAGATGTGGGAGAATGCACGCCATTTCGAAGAGCACAGGGGGCACTGCTCCCACTGCTGGAAGTTGTTCGGGAATCCTCTTGTAGTGATGACGATGATTCTGGAGAAGTGGTAGACTCTGAATTTGATAGGAACCCACTGCCTTGCATGTCATGAGGCCCATAGGGAAGAAGCATTCCATTGGAGTCCATAGATGGGTATCCATTCAAGATCTCATCGTAGCTATCATCATAGTCCACTGCACAAATCCGCTGTAGTGAGCGGTTGCGGAGTGGCACAGTATTCCACTTTTTCCCTGCAGCAAATGGCACCGGAGACATGGTGGCAGCGCGGAAATTTGAAAATCGTGGTTGGCCTCGCATACGGATCTCCATGGCTAGTAACTCTTCATCACTTTCATCCCAGCTCTCATGTTCATCATCATCCCTTTCGGTCTCTTCGTCTTCATCCTCCTCGTCCTCATCATCTTCACTGGAAAACTCGGGGTAGCAAAAGCGACCACCCTCTGTGCTGATGATCTCAGAGCTATCGCTAAGGGATACACGTTTTTGAGCGGTGGTGCCACCACCACCACCACCACCACCACTACCACCACCACAATTGCTGCTGCTTCCCATGGCAAGACAGCTTGAGGCTGGAAGGCCTCTTTCCAAGGACCGTCGGTATGAACTACTGATTCGTCCCCAAAACAAGTCCTTGGAACCAGAAAGGGGCATGAGGCTAGGGCCAGGGCCTAACCCGGCAATTTCCTTTAGGACATCTGTCAGTCCACTGTTGTTGTTATTTCCACTAGGGGTCCTTGGGCTAAGTGGTCCGTAACCTTCAATCTCCTCACTGCCATCCTCTCCTTCGTTGTTGTTGCTGGGTCCACCAGGCCTCTTACGGTTCAGTCCATTGCGATTCCAGACCGTAAAGGCTGATGTTTTGCCCTGTTCTATCACATTTGGTGGTCGTTGCAGGTTGCCATCTGCATCCAGTCCTGCAGAGGAGCAGGGCAGCATCATAGTGGGCTTAACAGCGATTGTTGGCTTCTTAGCCACCGGTGGACGGAAGTGTCCGGAGCGGGCAGACCCACTGCCAGCCCTCTGGGAGTTGACGGTAAGGTTAGTGTTGGCTCTGGCCCCAGCAGGGGGTGGATTCTGTTGCTGAATTGTTGGAGGCCTCTGCTCAGAAGGAGGCTTCCCTCCACTACTCTGAGCCAGACAGTGCAGACTCTTAGGTTTAAAGCAGTTCTTGCACTCGCCTGGTTTCCACACGTGCTCGGTGAAGGTGCTGCAGGCGGACATGGCTGCTGGTCCAGTGAGGCAGCCTGCTGGGTCAGTGGACAGGAAACCCCTCCATGAAGCTACGGGCTACAGGAACCGACTGTAGTACAACGATGATGAAGACTAGTCAAGCCTCAACTGTGGGGGATACTGGACCTAAAAAAGAAAACAAGAGAGAATGGTATAGATTAAACAAATTGTAAGATTAAACATTTTGAGTAATTGTTAATTTAATTCAAACCATTTGTTTGATTTTTATGCCACAAATACATTATGTAAACAAACTATATAGAGTAGTTAGAAACTTAGTTAATTGCACAGTTACACCCATGCAGGACCAAAATACAGACCCAAACAAGGACAATAAGATCCCATTATACAATTAATACACTATCATATACAGAGCTGAACTGAAGTAGAGAGGATACATTGGGGCAGAAAGAGGGAAATAAGATGTGTGTGAGAGAGAGAATGACTAAGGAAGGCAGTGCCACATTGTCTCCATTAGGTGGCAAACTTTCTCTACTTAGCGGCCAATCTTTCCAATGGGGCAGTCATCTCTCTCCTCCTAACTCTCAACTGGACCGGTAAGACTTGAAAAGCAGAGGGGCAGAAGTGAAGAGGATTAAGAGAGATTATTTCTGAATTGCTGTCCTGTGTTGTTGTTGTCTGTTTCAGCCAGGCTTAGGTGAGATAAAGGTACTGATAGTACTCAATGAATCAAAACATCACTGTCCTAAATCCTACGAACTAGATCAGTTACATGGGAAATGGAAATCAAAAGCGCCTCAGCTGAGTTCACATGCACTGAAGTCTGACAAATGGCATGGAGGAAGGGCTTTTCAGTTTACAGTGAAGTCTGAAAGTAGAACAACAGTAAGACTTTTTCTTTGTAGTTTTGGCTCTGTTTTCCAACAAAGTAGACTTGAAACTTTAACAACAATAGAGAGAAGTGTGTGTAGTTGCTTTCATCCATACTGGATAAACAGTGTAGGACAAGTATCTCTGCATCGTCATCACAACTGTAGTACAATTCAGCAGGGGAATTAAGCATACAGGCAATGTAATGACGTTTTAGGTCAGAAAGTGGATTGTCCTTAATCGTCAGTTACCTGACTTTTGACTTGTTGAAGACCAGATTGAAAGGAAAGGATTTTAGGTATTGACTGCAAATAATGTGCGACCAAATGATAATGACAATCTAGTTTATCCAAGACAATTTGGTCTTCTAAAAGTGGGGATCCATCATCCATGTATGTAAATGGCTACACTCTTTACAATGGATGTGAATGTAAACAACCTCAGATATGAAAGTTGGCAAAAAGTCAAATTTCAAATCTTAAGTGCATGAATACATTGCTTAACAATAACCAAACAAAAATGTCCCCCTCCTTCTACTGTACTACATAAGCGATAAGCTGTCAGCCATCAATATTCAGACATGATATATGAGATTGGTTTCAACGTCAACTAAATCATGTATGTGTTGTTTCTTTTTTCCTACATAATAGGTTTAAAAAAGTCACACCATTCAGTCTTTGTAAGATAACAAAGAGTGACATTTTAAAACTTGAGCACAAGCATGGTCTCAGGTTATCGGCACCAGCACATTCATATCAGACGCATCCTGTTTTCTTGCCCCGCCAGGTCACACTTTGTGGCATCAGGAAACCACATCCTTTTGTTTTTTTAATTACACAGTGCAAAAGTATCCTATTTCAAATCAGACCAGAACACTTAAGATTAAAATGTGTGGGTGCAACGGTTATTTGATGTTCAACTAACGTCTCTTTAATACTACATTAACAATAAATCCGTTAATAATAAGTGGCATGTTGCTCAAATAACCAATTGAAATCAAGCAGTTACATGAAAGCCTGTTCAATATCACACAGGAATCTGTATATTACATAACCTGGTACAGTTTTGCCATTATTTCTACAACTGAAGCCTGCTCTGGGCCGCCAGATCCTTCAATGAGAGTAAATTTGTTACAACTATTAGTATAAAACATAAAACATTGAAAACATTGAGAGTAGATAAGAAGACAGTGAGGTCAGAATTTAATGGCACACAGAACAAATGCTAATAAAAAAAGCAATTAAACCTCACAGTATGAGAATGAAATACAATTTCATTCTTTTGAAATGACCCCCGCTTGCCTTCAAGCGTATCAAGATTAACGGCAGCGATTAGTCTGTAAAGTCGTAAATATTCAAGAAAGTACTGGTTGCATTGCAAGTCTCACAATACTGTGGTTGTTACTGTTGTCTTGTAGAAACTTAGTTATTTCTGTGATTCTATTGTGGGTTTTATGCCCACTTAGTCACACCTTACCAATGCAGAACCATGCAAAACCAGGTAACTGCAGTTTCAGTTCTTAATTCTACGTATTCCACAGTAGGCTGTGAAACTCACTCAAAACATTAGGTCAGATTAAAATGCACGGCTGACATTTAAAATGAATATATTGAGGCCTCTAAATATAGATTTACAGATTAAAATTTTGGATTTAGCGGTTAATTGTTCCCACTGAAGCTAGACCACAAGATTATATCTATTGTACCAACCAGAAGAAGTCAAAGAAACACACAGCTCACCTTTAAAGTAAGCAGGCGAGATATTACAGGCCTGCATCGGCTCTCAACTATGCTCTACGGTGCTATCAGAAATATGCTCTTCTTCCATGGAGACCTATCAATAGTTTAAAGCTCTTTCCCTGAGCCAGCAAAACCTGATGATATTTGCTAAAGCAATATTCTATCTATTGGCTGGGGTGAGATCGCTCATCGGGCTCTGTTTGACATGGAAAGGCTGCCAAAGGTTAATATACAGTACTTTAATACACTATTGAATAGGGAGTACTGCTGAGGTATGATTTATCTCAGAGAGAGGACCTTTTAGATATTGTCTGACTTTGGATAATGATGAATCAAAACAAGCAAATGACATTGCACAATGACTTCCTGAAGAATGCAACATACAATGATTGAAAGATGTGTTCACTATGCTTAAACTCCGGCCCTCCATCTCTTCACATCTGCTATAATTTAAGCAACACATTGTGTGATGATGTCTGTCCTTTTATGGGTGACCCAAGCCTTCATTTCATCAAATAAAGCTATAGGACTATAATAATTCACTGTAAGGGCTGATATATCGACAGGGGCGGGCGACGCAGTCTTCTCATCCATCTAACAAGGTCATAGGTGTCAGATCCTGTACGGAAGGATGTTACCATGACAACACCCTGGACCTGCCCCAGGGCCAGACACAATAAAGCAGGAACCCGTGGATCAAACTTTGCTGACCGAGCTGTGATGGGCGGGGGGGGGAGGATTTATCCTGTTACACCCTCACAGGAAGCAAAGACTGTAATTCAAACAATATTATACAAAACCTGCTGGTGATGTGACACGTAAGCAGCACTGGATGTTTCTGTGGCAGACTTTCAAAACTTCAACCAAAAGTACAGCCCAAAAAAATTAATAACCAAATCCTTCTTCTATAAGTTGCTCCCTAGATGGAACAAAATCAGTATTTCGCTCATTTACAACAACAACATCTAAAATCATTTTCTCAACTCCATGTTCCCCCAAAGGTGCAGTTTGTGTTGGTTCAGGGGGCTCACTGAATCCCCTAGAAGCGCATCTATATTTTCTATAATAACACAGAATTAATAGGCTGATTTATTGTTATGATGAGAAACATCAACCTTGTTGTGTCTTCTTATTAACAGAATAAGAAGAAGATAGATTTGTGGTCTTTTTATTTAGCCTTATAGCCTACTAATGGACACTCTCTGTCCACAACTGTTAAACATGCACTTCCTGTTACGGCATGTTAACAAACCACCTACCTATCGGCTGTGTGGTCAAGATCAGACTGGAGGCGTAACCACTTAACAGATGGGTGAGCGATACTTTTTATCTTCCAACATTGGTACTTTTTAAACAGAAAACACAGATTTGATACTGTGATATTTACAGGAAATGACATACAGGCTACAATATAGCTTACAATAGGAAACTTTCAGGTGATCTCCCTTCAGCCAGCAAAAATGAGGAGGTATCATATAGATAACTCCTCAATTCAACTTCACCAATCAGCCGCTCCTGGTCTGTTGCAGCGATTTTAGCACGAGCGACGGGAATAAATAGAAAAAGGGCGTATGACAAAAGTTGAGCTCAAAACGTCGTTGCTCGTGGCCAGTCCCATCCCAATAGAAAACAATGGAATCAAACTGATTTTGGCGCTGACGCTCACTTGCGTGTCATTCTGTTTGAAGGGTAATATGTCGGCTACATGTATCCTGATACATTACATTATGTATGACATAGTCTACATTAGACCTCAGTGTTGTACACACTACATTGCCTCTAGATGTTTTTTTTTGTGAACCCCCAACCTTAAAGTTCAAACTGCGTCGACACATGCCCCTGTCCTCCTTGAAACACGACAGGACACATTTAAAACTTTGTTTGGCACATCTGTAATGCAGATGTTGCACAAGTATTTCTCATGAGAAAAAAAAATGGACAGCAGAAGACGGCATAAAACAAGTGGTATTAACATACCAGTATTATTTTGCACATGGAGACAAAGCTGAATTGCTTTTATGAGATCCACACCAGACAGACTTTTTCTGTAACTGCATTATTTCTTCCCTGACTGACAGCGGAGAGGGGGGGGGGGCGGCGGCGGCGGCGGCGGAGGGAACGGTTTTTCTTTTGAAATCAAGATAAAGCCTCCTTATTGTGTTTACTTTTCTTCAAAGCAGCGAGATGGAATTATGAAAAGCAGCTCCCGGGCTGCATTCTAATAAGATAATTCAGTTTTTCATGCCTTTTGTGTTTCTGATCACGCTCCATGAGAATCAAGAAATATCCAATACATGTCACATAGAGCCTACACTTTTCCACCGACACGAACCCCCCAGTGGTGGATGTGACAGCATATTTTACTTTTCCCTCAGCCACCATTAAAATTCCGTTGTTGTCTTGATTTCATTTTTTTCCCTTCCCTCCACGGCTGATGTGACGCTCCCTCTACTCCAGCCAGAAAAACACACTTCCATCTCAGTTTCTCATTAAGCCGAAAGGGAAATAGCAGTGCCACGTTGTTACTGACAAGACCCCAAAACATTTAATCTGGAACGACAGATATGCCTCGGGGACACCAACAATCCCATCTGCCCAACAATCCTTCCCTAAATCATACAGTCCAGTATTTTTAGTTCACACAGCTCACAGTGCGGACACATCATTAAAATATGAGAACTCCAGACGCCATACAGAAAGAGTGCGGGGAAACCTCTCTGAAACAAGCACTCCCTCTCGCTTATGTAATCGCCTTTGTTTGAACATTAGAATGATTCTATCTACGGTTACACTCATCGCAATATAAGTGTTCCTACTCATGGCCATCAGCCAAATAATGGACTGCTATTTTTGTGTTCTTTTCGTTATGTAACAGATATTACGCAACACAATGGAAACGTGATGAATTACAATATCTGATTCACTACAAAACCCTCCAACACATCGTCAGTACTACAGTGGGGATGTGTTGCATAAACATTAAAAAAGAAATGTGCCATCAAACACAGTCACACAATAATTGTATTCTCCTTATGTGGGATTGTTCTATAATACTGACAGTGTGTTATTGATCCAGTCTTAGCATGAGTCCACAGTGTGCAACACATTTGATTGGAGAGCTATGAAGCAGCACTAAGACGCTGGCGATTATTGGAAAACGGTGCATATTTTCTCTCTTCCTTCAGATTTCTGCCTGTTCCTATCCCCCGCCAAGCTTCCTCTGACTTCACTGTCAAATACACTGATCAGCCATAACATTATGAACACCTGCCTAATATTGAGTAGGTCCCCTATTTAAGCACCAAAACAGCCCTGACCCGTCGAGCTGTGGACTCCACTAGACCTCTGAAGGTCTGCTGTGGTATCTGGCACCAAGCCGTCGGTAGCAGATCCTTTAAGTTCTGTAAGTTGCGAGGTGGGGCCTCCGTGGATCGGACTTGTTTGTCCAGCACATCCCACAGATGCTCAATTGGATTGAGATCTGGAGAATTTGTAGGCCAAGTCGACACCTCAAACTCGTTGCAATCCTTTTGATGTAAAAGAAAACGTGATTCATCAGACCGGGCCACCTTCTTCCATTGCTCCGTGGTCCAGTTCTGATGCTCACGTGCCCATTGTAGGTGCTTTTGGCCGTGGACACGAGTCAATGTGGGCACCCTGACCGGTCTGCGGATACGCAGCCCCTTACGCAACAAACTGCGATGCACTGTGTGTTCTGACACCTTTCTATCTGAACCAGCATTAACTTTATCAGCAATTTGAGCTCTTCTTCCCACGTGCATCAATGAGCTTCGAGTCTGACCCTATCGCCGGTTCACTGGTTTTCCTTCCTTGGACCACTTTAGGTAGGTCCTGACCACTGCAGACCGGGAACATCCCACAGAGCTGCAGTTCTGGAGATGCTCTGACCCAGTCGTCTAGCCATCACTCATCATTTGGCCCTTGTCAAAGTCGCTCACATCCTTACACTTGCCCATTGTTTTCTGCTTCCAAAACAAAGTTCAGAATTCAAAATGTTCACTTGCTATCAAATATATCCCCCCCACTGCCAGGTGCCATTGTAACGAGATAATCCATGTTATTCACTTCACCTGTCAGTGGTCTGAATGTTATGGCTGATCGGTGTGCGCAGCGAAACCGATTAATGAAGTGTTATAGCTAACCACCTCTAATACCGGACACAAACATTGATTTCATATGATTTCTTGACAGTTTAGTAATATAAAAAAACATGCAGGCTATAATCTGTCTACATTGGTGAAACATCCATATTAATGTCTGCTTAGTTATTCTCCTCAGTCTTGTTTTTGTTTATCACTGACTTGCTCGTCATGCATATTTGATGAGGCCGCGGCATTAGTGTCGATAATTTAAATGGATCCCTGATGTATAAAGACCGATGAATGTCTGAGGTAAAGGAACGCCTGCTCTCCATCAAATGTATAATTGTATTCCGCAAAATTAGATTTAGAAAGAAGTACACAATCGACGTAAAGCAGAGACATCTATATCCTAAACAAATGTGCAATATAAGATTGCCATTCTTTGTAAGTGAGTTCCGGCAAGATTTGTTTTTAGTTGCCTATTCTTGCTGCACTTTGATTGTTGTGTTTACATGACATTTATTAAAGTATTAATGATGGAAAATCTGGTTAATGTGATTCAGAAATGTCTAAGAAGGGTGTAGAACTTCCAGTTCATCATCATTTTTTATTAAACACAACCAAATGTTGCATTGGGGGAATTTAAACTGTTGGAGAGTGGAGCTGAGAGACCAGTCACAGGCGTGGAGCCTGTTGATTGGCACAGTGTGTGAGTGTGTGTGTGTGGGAACAAGCCAATCATAAGAGGAGCTGAAGCCTAGTTTATTTGTTCATGACACTGCATGACACTGCATCCCCTCTGCGCTACACTTATTTGGTTTTGTAAATGGTCAATTACATGAGTCACTGTTCTCTTCTCTGCAGATTGCACTGTCCGAATTCTGAAACCATCTGGCGCCACACATTAGAGCTCCTACTCATTCATATGATTGTAATCTATCTGTTGGGGACCAGAAGTTTAGATTTCCTGCCAGTTCCATTAACATCAGAGACAAACTGATGAGCAATTTTATGTTTTGTTGCATGTTCATGGAGAATTCACTTTTGGATAATTCTGGAAAATAATTATTAAAGGTACAGTGTGTGGAATTTAGTGGCATCTAGTGGTGTTGTTGCAGATTGCCAGCAACTGAATATCCCTCCGCTCACTCCTACGAGACTGAGGTAACGTGAGCCGCCGAGTGCAAAACCGTGGTAACGCCGTTCGCCTCGCTCAGAGGCCATCCTTACCATAATAACACCACTAAACAGACGGCAGCTGGTGGTATCACAGCTTTCCACTCTGCGGCTCACATTACAGCAGTTTCACAAACGTGTCGGAGAACTATGGTGGCCTTCAGGTAACGTAAAAGTGTGGAAGGCTCTCTCTAGAGCCAGTGTTTGATTTGTCCGTTCTGGGCTACTGTAGAAACATGGCAGAGCAACATGGCGGACTCCTATGTAGATTTGAAGAGCTCATTCTAAGCTAACGAAAACACAACCATTCTTAGTTTCAGGTGATTACACACTAATAAAAACATCGAATATTATATTCCATTTCTGCTATAGCTCCCCTGAAATGTTACACACTGGTCCTTTAAAGACATTTGGCATATTTCTAACAGAATCCAAATGTGTTGTGTTCATTGGCTACATCTTACTTGAACTTTTCTGACAAATGCCTCTTGATAGTTGAATGTAGTCAATACTTCCAAAATCTATTTGTCTTGAGACAAACAGTACTTGTGGATGATCCACATACCAAAATCCTACAAATGAGTGGGAAGCTTTTTCAATCACTTTAAATGATGAGCCAAATGCTTCATCTCTTTCAGTTCAACTTGGTCTACTCAAATTTGGTCTACACTGCATGTCGTGTTTTTCTTTTTACCTCACTCTTTAAAATCGTAGTCACATATCTGAATCTTAAGATAATTTAATTACACAAGATCGCCTGGGACACTTCAGTCGTATATTGCCAGTAGTGACAACCAAAGTATTCAATTTGTGAATAACATCATGAAAAGCCTGCTAAAGCTTTTAATGTATGTTTAAAATCTGAATTCCTGTACAGTAGTATAAGGCAGTCAGGTGCTGTTCCTGCTAATAGTCCTTGCTGCACATCAAATTGAAAAATAAATTAATTTTAATCTGGTCCACAGCTGAGTTCTCCTTTGTGTGTCTACGTCTAGTCCTCACATATAGCTGTTACGTGGCATGTCTTTGCTCTGAGAGGGATCTCATTCCCTCTGGTGTGTCAACAGGTCACCTGCAGCATGTGACGGAGTGAGAGGAGCAATCATTTTAACATTCAGCACACATGCACAGTGCGGCTCTAAATACAAGGACTACTCAGGGAATTGAGTGCTTGTGTCAAAGTGTTTGTGTGTGTGTGTGGACTTTCTAGTTGCATGAGGCAGCCTGTGATCTTTCCCTTTAGAAGCATTTCATTTGTAGAATAACATGCGCTTGTGTGTATCAGAATAGTATTGAACAACATTCAGATACACTAGTGTCTGTGTGTGTAACTGCTGACAGGAAGTGCACATTGGCATGCACATGACCACGGGAGCAAGTAGCTGTAAAAGGTGAAAGGTCGGGTTACAGATGTCTCACTGCAGAGGCTGCACTCATTATCCTTGCTGTTAACCTCAGCTGATCCCAAATCTGTCCACCTATCTCCTTCTCTCTCCTCTCTCATGCTCAACTATTTCTCTCTGTTTTCTAAATCTCTTCCTTCTCATCTCCCTTTTCTTCCGACTCTATTCTCCCTCTTTCAAAGTTTTTCTTTGTTTTGTTTTTTTTTGTCATTTCCCCTCTGGCTCAACATTTCCCACTCTCTTCTCTCTCCATCTCCTTGTCCCTACTACCCACTCACTTTTCATTCAGGCTGTTTCTCTTCAGGCTTTTCCTCGCTGTCTCCTCTGAGATATGTAAATCTGCCTCCCTTCTGTCACTCTTTGCCTCAAACAGAACTTCAACAAATGATTGCCAGACTTGAATTTTGCGAATCACCACCACCAAAAACCCAAACTTGAAAGTGACCAATAAAACCCCAACAAGCCCTGAACAGCCAACACACGCACACGCACACACACACACACACACACACACACACACACACACACACACACACACACACACACACACACACACACACACACACACACACACACACTCAGACACACTTTCACTGCACTAGACACCAAACTTAATGGGACTCTATGTAAGAATCAGAAATTGCTTGTTAACAGTGACACCTGTGGCCGTTAAGTCAACGGCCACAGGTGCTCGTGCTCGCTCAAAACAGTGAGGCAACACACGTCAGCTAAAACCACAATATCACTATATATTTCACCTGCTTAGCAGTAATGTTAGCGGACCAGACGAAGGTCTCTCCATGAATCACTGCTGATCCTAGTGTTGGCTTTTCCCGCCTCAGCCTCTCGACCGCGGCCAGAGGGAACAGGGGAGACACCGGAGTTTTGGTCGGAGATGATAACGTTACTCACAAGACATGGAAAACCTCTGTTGGTCTGGAGGAGCTGCAGCAGTTATTTCTGCACAAACGTCCACTGTACATTCACTAGATATTCTCAGAGCTACACTAACTCTTCTGCAGTGTGGAGTGTGCGCGCATGCATGTGAGAGTGGAGCGAAAGAGTGAGCACGAGCGCGGTGTGTGAGTGAAGGCAAGCAGGCAGAGGAGCAGAGGAGCAGAGTACAGCAGAGACTCCGGCCCTGGAGGCCAAAGCTACGGTCTCCCCTGCATCCTCTGAAAGCGGCCAACACTGTTTAACAGACGGGCTTCACTAGATAGAACTTTGCGGTTCTGGTGCTTCCATGTAGTTTGTGTTTGAGTCTGAGTCTGAACAGCGTAGCCACACAGGAGCGCGTTTGGGACACCGACCCGCAATGATTTACACGTGTAAGAAGTTACAAACAGTCCCTTTAAATGTTGTGAACACCAACAAAAACAAGCCTCGACTTGGGAACTTCAAATCCATTTCCTGATGTGGAACTTTTGAATGCTATTCCATCACCTATGAACACTGGCAAGCAGTGGACAAAATAAAGCAAATACAGTAAATAACAACAATATCAAGCCTTGGGTAATGAATAGGAGTATGAATACGGCTACCTGCAGGACTACCAGAGGAGAGCATATCTAAATCTGTCCAGACTTTGAAAACACAGATAAAATACTAATAAATACTGTAAATTATTTATTAGTCCACATATCCAGTCAGTAAGCTTTGTTGCTGTTTTGCCTGTGGTGGTTACATAACAAGGTTTTTATCCTCGGCTGCTCCTGTCCACATGTCAAAATGTTTTTGAGCAAGACGCTGAACCGCAAATTGCTCCCGATGGTTAGGCCGGCAGCACCTTGCTGGGTAGATGGCTGCCACTGATACGTGAGTGTGTATGTGTGGCTGGGTGAATGAGAGGCACATTGTAAAGTGCTTTGGATGAATGCAGTTCAGTCCATCCATAAATTGTAATGATTTTTGGAACAGTTCCCACTGCCACTTTTGCTCAGATTTGCAGCTTTAATGTGTCTGATGCACCAGCATTTCATGCACAAGCATACCAATGTGTTATTATCAGACTTACCTCAATTGAGATTTGCCAATATTGAGAAATTTATAATTGTGATCATTAGAGCTGTAAATCGAATAAAATATTTAATCGTGATTCATTGTAAATGAATCACATTTTTTTCTGTTCAAAATGTCTGTAGAGAGATTTGTCAAGTATTTAATACTCGTATCAACATGGGAGTGGACAAATATGCTGCTTTATGCAAATGTATGTATATATGTATTAATGGAAATCAATTAACAACACAAAACAATGACAAATATTGTCCAGAAACCCTCACAGGTACTAAATTTAACATAAAAACAATATGCTCAAATCATAACATGGCAAACTGCAGCCCAACAGGCAACAACAGCTGTCAGTGTGTCAGTGTGCTGACTTGACGATGACTTGCCCCAAACTGCATGTGATTATCATAAAGTGGGCATGTCTGTAAAGGGGAGACTCGTGGGTACCCAGAGAACCCATTTACATTCACTGATCTGGAGGTCAAAGGTCAAGGGACCCCTTTGAAAATGGCCATGACAGTTTTTCCTCGCCTAAATTTGGACTAAGTTTGGAGCGTTATTTAGCCTTGTCTGCGACCAGCTAGTATAACATGGTTGGTACTGATGGATTCATTAGGTTTTCTAGTTTCATATGATGCCTGAGCCCGCTAAAATTGTAAAATCATAAGTTGCATTAAAGAAATTAGAGAAAACAGATTTGCGTTAAAGCGTTATTACTGCAATAACTTTGACAGCCCTAGCAATTATGACTGTGCCACTGATGGTTATTTTAAATATTGATTAATCTTCTTTTTTTCTTTATAAATCAATTGTTTTGTAGATAAAATGTCAGAAAATTTGAATAATACCCATCATAATTTCAGAGTTAGGTGACATATTTAGATTATTTTATGTGGCCGACAGTCTAAAACCAAAAAAACATTCAATTAACTTGTCATATATGACAAAAAAATACTAACAATTAATACTTAAATGCACACCACATCAATGAATATTCATGTTTAATCAGTAAGCAACTTGAACCCACACCCCAAGTTATTTTATTTTTGTGTGTTTTTTGTTGTTTTGATCCTCTACTAATTATTTATTCATTTTTTTATCCTTGCCCTTTTGTTTGTAAAACACAAATTGTCATTTGCATTGAACTGTAAAACCAATAAACACATTTTGAAAAATGTAATTTCCGTCAACCCAATAATCATTTCACCTCTTAATAACTTCATATGTAAACAACTTCAACGGGTTATTTCATTGTGTTGCCCACTAAACAAAGTTGTTTTCCCATCTGTGTGTTCAGTGGAAGTGAGCGTTCCCATCTGTGCTGTCAGAGATTCTGATTTGTGGGTCGGCCACAAGAAGATGTTAAGAAATCTCACAGCTGTACGAAGACAACTGAGGCTGCTGGCATGCCGAGCGTGCACAACACACAACACACGCATATATTCACACACATTGCCTACATGCATGAGTCGATCCCATAGTCCCTCTAAAAATGCCGAAAAATCCAGTGGTGCCACTTGTGGCTTTCTCTCAATGAGAAGAATCTGAAAACAACAGAGCAGTCGCACAGATGACAAGCACCGCACAAACCAACAAAGCTTTCGCCTCATTAAAAACAAAGACAGTCAAATATAACGGGGAGTTCCAGAGCTGGCCTCTGTTGGGTTTTTCTGCCCTTGCTGGCACAGAGTTAGCCGTTCAGATGAGATGCAAGCGTCAGCCCCTCGATCTGTGACCATCTGCTCCTGATTTGATCGCAGCAAACACTGTCTGGTTTAGTGCCAGGCGAGATATCACACAACACCTGCTGCTTGGTGCCACTACCACCGATACACAAGCCCCGTGGGACTGCCAAGTGAGACCCAGACTTGTACTCGGATAAGACTGAGGAGCGATCGGTGGGATAGAACTTTATTTACTGAAAGCTACGCTGGCAAGACTTGTTAGACACATTTCCCTCTGTGTGCGACTAAAAATGAAGAAATAGTTGCATCTTAACAATGTGGTGAATGTAATCATGTGCAATGGGAGGACAGATAAGAAAGACAACCTCTCAGTGTGAGTACCTCCTCTCCGTTTAACCCCCGACAGTCACACAGCAGAGAAAAACAAGAGGGCAAGAATCTTTCCCCGTCCCCCCAATATGTTCTTTTAACTGCATCCCAACCTAATTTAACTGGAGTTAAATACTGATACTATTAGAATGGTTTTAACATGATTCAGCAGACAAAACATGGGACTTTAAAGTGGCCATCTCAAAGATTTTAATTTAAATAAATGTCTGTTAAGTCACTATCTATAGCCAAACAATGAGGTAACTCAATGGTGAATGAGCCTATGACCCCCTGTTGAAAGTATGGCAATATTTATGTTTGCAGTATTATGAAATGGGTGTCTGTGGTGACAATCCCGGAACAAAAATAACAGTTTTTCTTCATTGTATACAAACAAAAAATGGAACTATATGCACACAATTCTGACAATGTGAAGCTTGTGTTCAAGGATCAACAAAAAAGACTCCAGACTGCTAAACTCTAAGCATTGGTTTCACTCAAATAGAAATTATAAATCAAACAGGACTGAAATCTTAAGATTTGCCACTTTAACTTCCTCTTATGAAATCTTAGTTTCTCCTTAAAGGGGACCTATTATGCTTTTCCTTATTTTCTTTGCATATATATATATATATAACTTTACAATGTCAGATGTTCAGATTAAATGTGGCCAAAGTGTCAAATAATGATGTAAACGTATGTGAAAGTATTTCTTGTGAGCAAAACCATCAGGCTCAGACTGGCTTCTGACCGTTGTGAATACTCCGTTTCCAATGTTTTTTCTACTATGGCAAAAAGATTACATCAGTTTGTGCCTGGATTTCTTGGTCATCTGCTCCAGGCAAAACGCGCACGCTTATCCCGCATATGAGTGACACACACTGTCAACTACATATCTGTCCATTGACTCGTTCAAAATAACATTTCAAACAGATAGTTGGTAAAATCCTCAAAGACAATGAGGAAAAGACGCGCATGCACATATTCACAATCAAATTTCAAGAACAGCTTGGCTACATTGAAGGCCGAGCGAATGTGCCGCAGAATGCACATACTGTAAGCGGCAAATATTACTTTTTTTAAACAAAGAAAAGACAACGCCAAGTGCTTTAATTGCCGGTGTTACTTATAACGGTTACACAAAGGGGAGTTTTAGAATATCAAAAAGCCTATTTTTTGAACTCCCACACGTATACCATCCTTTCATCTTTCCCAATTCATCGTCTATTACACCTGAGGCCTCCCTCATCACTTCCTCCATCAGTTATAGCTCAGTGAACTGACATGCCAGAGCACTACTCACTCCGAGGGAGAGAAAGCATTTGGGACCCGTCAGAGACACATTGTGAGAATGTCACTGTGCGTTTAGCAGCCAGTACAATTCAGCCAGAGAAGAGCAGCTCATCTCTACCTTCGTTTCCACCTGGTTAGATTGATCCAGACTGAGGCGGACTGGTGTCTGGCTGTTTGACTGGCTAGATGGAGAGAAGGGGAATCGATAATGGTGACTCTGTGAGGTGTGAGTGTGAGTGGTGGGAGATGTGACAGCAGGAGAACGGGTGAGAGAATGAATGCAAACAGTGTCTAAATGTGAGCTGTTTAAATAGCAATTCAACCCCCTGTGTTTAGCTTGAACGTGCCCACTTTACAAATTCAGAAGATGCATTCAAACCATAAACTGTATAGAAAGATGGACGACATGACAGCTCCCTCAAGAGTGAAGCCAAAATATCTTGATCGCCCCCTGGTGGCTGGCTGCAGTATAGGTCATTAATCCTGTCCCGATTCATGTTAGCGGATGGGACATGGGCCAAACTAAAAAGTCAAATTACACGTCAAATAAGTTTTTCCCAGAGACAGTTTATGTTATTTTACGTAGTTCATATCATGCTGATGTTTGTTCAAGTGTTAATTTTTCTGATAAGTTTGACTTTAATTAGTTATTTGATGCTCTAAAAAAGGGGTGAGACGTCATGATTGACAGCTGCTCTGAGTGAAGTAGTCACGCAACCGGAGGCTCGGGAAACAAGAGATGAGGTGCAACTTTAACTTTCCATAAATGTCACAGATCTGTGCAATAAACCATGTGTCAGTTTGATCATAAATGTAGTTGGTTGTGTTATTCTAGCCAAACAGCTACCGTGGTGCTAACGTAGCAGCTAGGTGGCTCACGCTAGCAAGCTGCGGCAGTACTCGACTCGTGATTGGCTCGAGCAAGTGTGTGGGCGGGACCTCAATACTGTGTAGACTCTGGCTCCAAATGACGTCAAAATCTCAAGATGGCTGCTCCAGTATCCGGGATATTTGGCTTCATGTTCGTACAGTGGGAGGAAGTGGAGAAGCGTCGTCTATCAATATATACAGTCTATGATTCAAACCCATAGCATTACCCAGCAGTAGCAGTAGTTATTATTCTACCAAACTGGTATACAAAGCATGTAAATTCCTGGTGACATTTAAAGGACAACATTCGCACAGGGGACGAGCTACTCAGCATAATACGAGGCGCTGCGACAGACAGTGCCAGCGAAGCGGAGGGCAGACACTGTGAAACATGGAGAGAATATAGACGACAAAAAAGAAAACAGTGACCGCTGACAAGAATAAGAGATGGAGCGATTGA
Organism: Sebastiscus tertius; assembly: GCA_916701665.1. Taxonomy (NCBI): domain Eukaryota; kingdom Metazoa; phylum Chordata; class Actinopteri; order Perciformes; family Sebastidae; genus Sebastiscus; species Sebastiscus tertius. The sequence goes on from CAKAOH010023872.1 coordinate 84,881, forward strand.
GATGTAAAGAAGTGAAGCATCAAAGCCACAGACAGAAAAGCTCCCGTCAAAATTTCAAATCAGGGTTCTACCGCACTCACCTCTCCACAGAGAGGCAATGTTTTCCCCCTGAGAAAAGTCAGCAAGCTGAGGACAGAGAGCTCATTTCCCACCCAGAGCACGTTCATAGAGAGGGAGTGGGTGCTCGCTGAGCCTGGTACATAATAGTGGAATAACTGAGGCTGAAAGCTGAAGCCATGAGGAGATGGGGATATGGGATTTTCTGCTGCTTTATGGCAGAGGGCTTGAATGATAAGACAGCCGTGGCAGTGGGATAGACAAGAGCAGAAGAGATATGAAATAGGAGGGGGGGAGCTGCAGAGAGAGAGAGACAGAGAGAGAGGCCAGGCGATGGGAGAAAGCTGTGTACTTGGTTGTCTGTTAAGGCAACAGTAAGCCAGTGTCTGTCACCACAAGTTATTTAAAGAAGAATCCACCATCGTTTATTCTTACAGTGTTATATCAAAAGCTTTCAAGATGGGTTTTTTTAAGCATAGAAGCAAAATGGGCCAAGAACCACACACACACTGCATCGCTGTTAGTGATGCGGCGGTTACTTTTTATTACCACGCTTAATGCTATGGTATGCATGCTATCTCTGCTAATGCTATGCCGGTATTGCAATTATAAAAAGCTTAAAGTTGTATATCTGGTTCATAGACTGTATCTACTGTAATAAAATAACGTAGTCAACCACTGGTTTGTGGACTGCCGTTTTGAAGACTAGAGTTCGTCATTTTGGCTGTTGCCATCTTGTTTTTTTGCAACCAGAAGTGACACGAGAGGGTGGAGCTAAGAACGCTAAAAAGGCATTTATAGGCAACCAAAACGGCGCGCTTGGTGGATCTTGTTGGGTCTCTAAACTATGGTGTACGGTCTAAGACCTGCTCTATAGATAAAGCGTCTTGAGATAACTTCTGTTGTGATTTGACGCTATACAAAAATAAATTGAATTGAATTGAATTGAATTGAACCAACATGATACAATTAACTTCCATGAACTAAAAACACACTGTGAAAGGGTTACAGTTTTAAGAAGAAAAGACGGACAACGCCATGGTAGCGACCTGTCAATCACAAGGTAGCCCCGCCTTAAAGCATCCCCTGCTTTACGGTCTATTTGACTCTAAATGAGATCATAATTTACTAAATGAACATCATGCTGTATTGAAGAAGACTTGAAACTAGTGATTGAGACCATAAACTCATGTTTACAATGTTTACTGAGGTAATAAATCAAGTGAGAAGTAGGCTCATTTTCTCATAGACTTCTATACAATCAGACTTCTTTTTGCAACCAGAGGAGTCGCCCCCTGCTGGCTGTTAGAAAGAATGCAGGTTTAAAGCACTTCCGCATTGGCCTCACTTCTTAGACCTGGGAGTAGCCCATTGGTCTAATGTGTATTTATTGCAGTACTTTTTCTCAAACAGGAAGTGTCTGAGTTATAAGAAATCATTCAAACACAATTTGGGTGCTAACAAATTCTGATAACATATGTTATATATACAGTATATGTTTTTTTTCGTCATTTCTGCACGACAATTTCTTGTTACTTACTGTCTGACATAAACACCAATAACAATATTTATAGGTCTAGCTCTAATTTGCACTGCAAATTTACATACTTTATGAATGCACCCCTTACCTATTCTGTCTATCTATAAATCGACCTGGCCTTTGCAGGGGATATTACAAACATCCTGTACAACTGTAGGCTTTTAGCAGCGGTTCGGTGAAGGGCACTCTGACAGCAGCAAATGAAGTGCAGGCTGCACTTATTGCCTCCTTTTCTCAGATTTTCTCAGCTCATCCCCGGATTTAAAGTGATGACCTTCAAATATCCCCCCCCCAGCTATTCAAGCACTGCTACCTCAAAATACAGTTAGTGGTGTCATTGACTAATCTCTTCACTTAGTCATGGGTGCTGAATGGAGCGTAACAAGTCTCTTTCATCAGAAACAGTCTTCAGAAAATAATCAGAATGCAGTATAGGACTAGTAATGTGGAATGAACATTACCTATGTGACAATGACAGCTGCTGCAAAACACTCCTGAGCCACGTTTGAGTGTGTATGTGTAGCTCTGGCACACGTCAACCAGCTTTCAATTTTCGAAGCAAAGCCACTCCGAGTCACAGCTGACTTGTTTCACACGATTCCCAATTTCTACCAAATTTCACTTGCTGTCCACAGAGAGATTCTGCCAAAGTGATTTCACTGTATGTCACTCCAGTTTTAAGGAGCTTTTCCGCGAGTACGACTCTCATTAGCTGCTCAATTGAACTTCAGTTTTGAGTAAAATCAACTATTCAGCTGGCGTAAAAATGTGTTCTCTCATTTGTGAGTAAAGTGGAGGTTCAATGGACTGAAAAAACATCCTCTTTAAAATAAGTGACAAGTCCTCTCTGCTTAGTAACTTTTTCATTTATTAAGACAGACAGAAAGAAAGCTGAAATGGATATGGAAATGCATGTGAGCTCTGTGACTAAAACCGAGAGCATTATTCTAGTCTGTAAATGGTAAAAGGGAGGATGGACTCGCATTTATATCATGGCTGTCAATCGATTAAAATATTTAACTCGGGATTAATCGCATGATTGTACGTAGTTAATCGCGATTAATTGCAAATGAATCACACATTTTTAATATGATCAAAATGTACCTTAAAGGGATTTAATATACGTCTCAACATGGGAGAGGGCATATATGCTGTTTTATGCAAATGCATGATATATTTATTATTAGAAACCAATTAACAACACAAAACAATGACAAATATTGTCCAGAAACCCTCACAGGTACTGCATTTAGCATTAGAAATATGCTCCAATCATAACATGGCAAACTGCAGCCCAACAGGCAACAACAGCTGTCAGTGTGTCAGTGTGCTGACTTGACTATGACTTGCCCCAAACATGTGATTATCATAAGGTGGGCATGTCTGTAAAGGGGAGACTTGTGGGTACCCATAGAACCCATTTACATTCACAAATCTTGAGGTCAGAGGTCAAGGGACCCCTTTGAAAATGGCCATGCCAATTTTTCCGTAAGTTTGGAGCGTTATTTCGCCTCGTTCGCAACAAGCTAGTATGACATGGTTGTACCAATGGATTCTTTAGGTTTTCTAGTTTATATGATACCAGCAGCTTCCCTCTAGCTCTAAAAATGAGCTACAACCTAAAAATTGCAAGTTGCATTAATGCGTTAAATAAATTAGTGGTGTTAAATGAATTGGCATTAACGCGTTATTATCGCGTTAACTTTGACAGCCCTAATTTACATAGCACCTTTCCAGACTTCCGACCACTCAAGGCGCTTTAGCTGCTCATCAGGATATAATCTAATGCTCATTCACACACGCTCACACAACGCACAGCCGGGAGAAATTTCTCTTCAGTATCTTGCCCAAGGATATTTTGACATGCGGACTGGAGGAGCCAGGGATTGAACCGCCAATCTTCTGATTTCTTGAATGACCTGCTCTACCTCCTGAGCCACAGCCGGCACAATTAAAACATGAAGACGAGTGAAATGGGCCGATCCTATGAAGAACCCAGATCGAGGCTTAATTGGGCAACAGGAAAGATTGAGTGATCGTTCTGTTTCGTCTCTCTTTTAAGTGTTGAAAGTCAGCTATTACGTCCACTATAAAGCCAACCTCTTTTGGCTGTAATAGCTGAAATAAACACTTAGACTACAAATATCCAGCTCTAACTCAGAGTTAATAAAGGAGGTCCAGTGTGGCATTGCCAATTAGAGGCATCAGGGCTTGTTTTTCTCTTCATGAGAGATATGCCCATGTTTGTAAGGGTGATTGAATCAAGGCTAGAGGAATAAAAGATGAATTCTCACTAGGGGTGTAACGGTACACAGGAGTCATGTGTGAGTTCGGTGCATTAGGATACGTTTCTTTTCATTTATTTTGAACAGAGAGTAGTTCATTGTATGAACAGTGAACAAACATTTTTCCACAGGTCACAGTAGACTATAAAACTGAAAAGCATCTATTATGCTATGACTGAAAATACAAAATAAATGGAATGATAAAAAATAAAACTTGTTTAATAGGCAAGAATACACGAACCGTCACAGCCCCTAATTCTCACAGTGTATAGCGAGTGAATCCCATTAAAAAGATATAAATTCCACAGAACAGATGAATGGCCAACCATTATACACAGCCAGTTTGTAATGAAGATTGATTAGCTGAAGTGATTCATGTGTCTGGAGTTCACTAATTTGGCTGAATACAGATGTGTAAATCAGACCATTACAGTTTACGTGATCTGCATAAAATGCTGCAGAGAGAAAAATAGTCTGAAGGAAAACATGCACAAGTCAGACAGACACAGCTAAGCTCCCACTATACAGACCTCACTATGAGAGTTATGTACCAACAAATGAATAGCAGTGAGAGACGTGGTATGTAATCTACAGAGTTTCCCCGGAGAGTTACGTTCACAATCCAAACAAGTCAGTGAGCTGACAACACGCAGACCACCAAGGAAGCCAGACAAGAGAAAGGAGGTGAGAGGAGGCACAGGGGACTCAGTTTATCCACATCATTTCAGCTCCGTCACAGCGAATATACTGGAAGAAAAAGTCAACGTCTTAGGAGCCAATTTCTGACTTAATGTGCTAAAGGCTGGCCCACACTGAAGGATTTTTCAAATCTTAACAGATGTTGAAAATGTACAGTAAGAGAGCCCACACATGACGACATGTTATGTTAAATTTGACAGGTTTGTTCCTATAGTGTGTGGAGAGCAACGATTTGGCCAAAACAGAAAACCACACACTAACAGATTCCATTTATGAACAATTTGTCTGGACATTGTCTGGACATTTTCTTGAGTCCAGACTCAAGAAAATGGAAATCTCACAAAATCTCTCACAATCAAACGTGACTTTAGTGTAAACAAATATGGCGGACAACGGGCATGAAGAATTAGCAATGTTTTTGTACTTTGTACTGAAAATTCACGAAGAAAAAACAAAAATAATGGATGAAGTCATGGAGACACGTTATATAAACACTCATGCTGTTGCCACAAATCAACAAGTTGGTCCTCCATTTCTGAAGTCTATCTTACGACTAGTTTATGCTTCACGTTTTCCATTAGCTCATGCATTAGCCGCGGCTGATATGATGGCGGTGGTTGTCCTTCCTTCTTCAGTCAGCTTGTTTCTCTATTGGTTATATCGTTATTTCCCACGTGATTGCGTCATCGGCTGTCCTCGGGGTTCCCCACACACAACAGGATATCTGATCGTAAATATTGAACATATTTACGATTTGAGATTGGTGCGTCCAGGATGGACTTCTGAGCCGATAGGGAGTTGTAAAAAAACACTCTTAACATACCTCACACCACAGGAATATCTGGCAAGATAATCTTTAGAATCATCAACAAATCTGGGCTTTGCTGGCCATTGTCGGGAGGAGGAGGGAATCGGGCCTAAAATCAGCTTGAGTGTCGTGCAGTGTGTGCCCAGCATTACTAATGATAGTCATTGTGGTTAACAATCTTACCACAGTTCACTACAGATGGTGGATGGCGAACATAAATCCCCAGAAGTAGAACAAAGGATACATTTTGTGTATTGGAAGCATCCATGTGTCGTCACATATAGGAGGACCCCTTTTATAAATTACCAGAACAAACATTGTGGTATAACTCAACACACATGGAACAAATCTAATAAATCTAAAGACACATCCATCACCAGGCGACAGTCATGCCACGTGTGTATTTGTAAATTTGCATTCTGGTGTAGCAAACAATACTGTACACTGTAATCTTTGGGGACTATATTGATAATATATAAAAATACATTCATACATCATAAGATGGACTTAAAAATGATTGAGAAATGGTTTTTCATTGCGGATTGGCCTTTACAGTGTTCATGCTGCACCAGGGGCTCATCCATATTAATGAAACACAAGATGGACTGAGTGTAATGGACTGAATCCACTGTGATGTACTAAGTGGTTAGACGGCTGAGTGTGTGCGTATATGAATGAAGGGTAGAGGGTCGTGTGTGCTTTAGTGTGTGTGTAGCAGTCTTTGTGTATGTTTGTTCATATGTGTGTGTTCAGTGTGTAATGAGAATGAAATACATTATCAAGATGAACTAAAACTTGTTCTTGTCATTCCTGTACTTGGGAGTAGTGACAGATTACAGACTGTCACATGAATACTTCTAATCCTTGGACAGTATCAACAAGGAAACGTATCCTCATACAACGGTTTGTATGATGTCTTACGAAAAGTTATTCGAGGGCTTTCCCGAATACCATTTTTTGGGCTTTGAAGCTTCAGTGAGAAATATTTTAAGTTATTCAAAGCTTCGCAGCACATCACAGCAGACCAACATGTTCTTCTGTCTGTCTCCATCTTCACCGTTTCAGTGGCCCGGACAGCGCCGCTGCTGCACTACTGTACACACATACATGCACCTCTACACACAACAAACAGCGATATCCATCTGAGAATAAATAACTAATAATAATTAATGTTGAATAATGAATAATGTTGTGGGATTATTCCTTATTTCATTGGCTATTTTGGGATTTCTACGTTATCATTACATACTTGTACTACAAAAAAAAGAAACAAAATGAAGCATTCGGGTCAGCCCTCAACTATTCCTCATTTTTCGTGCGTTTTCCTGCGAATGTCCAGCAACGTGTGTCAATATCCGCTTGTTACATGCATACTGTCTTTTCAAAATAAACTTCCATCTTCACAGGAAACAACTTGGTTAGGTTTAGGCTACAAAACTACTTACTTCGGTTTAGGAAAAGATTGTTGTTTGGGTATCTACGGAAGTAGCGTAACTTAAGTATGGAAGTTACGTGACAAATCAACGTTGACCCACCCATCCACCGCGACCTCCTCCCTACTCTTCGTCCGCCGCTCTTTATACTTCCTGCTTCACGACTACGTGGATTAAATATGCATTCATTTCGTGGGATGGTGCATGAGAACAGCTTGCAACAGGGCACACATATGCGACGCTGACAGTCGATAAGCTTCAACCCCCCCCTGTAGTTCCTTTCCTGCCAGTGAAACACTATTGTCTGGTTTATGTTTGAAGAGAAGACAGTTGTTTCACATTTGTTTCAGCTTGTAAACAGCTATACTTGAGCTGTAAATGAATGGTGAGCTGGGGGATACTGGTTTATTCCTCAAAAGGGGAAATCCATTGCTGCTAAAGATGTTCTATCTCCTATACTGCAGAAAGAATACTTGCAGTGTGTAATCAAAACTCTTCTTTGTTTCATTATTTGTATTTCCGCTGCCAAATGAATCCATAAGGATACGGAGTGGGCAAAATCAGTCGCCAGCAATTAGAGCACACATTTTAGCAGCAGCATTTTCTGGGCCTGCTCTTCAGCTCCTTCAAGCCTCAAGTCTTCCCAGAGTAAACAAACTAAAAACATGGACTATACAAGCTCTTTTCAGTAGTAGTGTTGGCAGACGGCGATGAGTAATGTGACAACCAAACGACCTCATTAGAAGCTCACCTCCCAGAGCTGATTCACTGACAGATTTGACTTGGAACAGTCAATGCAAAACCAGATGATGCTGTCAAAACAATGTCCTCCTCGCTGCAGTGTAAGGCTCAGCCGTTAGCCCGTGGTAGTTCCAACTGTCAGTCTCAGTTGTTCAACAATCCCACAAGATGGTTAAGATGCGGTTTAGTTTCAATATAGCCGGTGGGACCTCAACTTGAAGCTCTTTGATTGTCTTGGACAAATCTGATTCTTGTTTTAATGTTGGCTGTAAATATCAAGTTTCCAGTTGTATTTGTGATCAAAACACACCTGTACGAGTAGGAACATGTGGATCTGGAATGTAGGATTTCCTCATCTATTTTTAACCTGTATGCTAAGCGAATGAGAATAAAAATCTGACATCTCAGTCAGGATGAAGGCTGCCATTGTGTTCAATCTTTTGAGGTTATCCTCTCTGTAGCCTGAAGACTCAATATGCAGTTTCTGAGCACATTTCATGCAAAGAAGATGCATTAAGATCGCAATATATTTTGATAGATTAGGTTTGCAATTACACTCTATGGGCAGGCGTGACTCAAAGCACCGACTGGGGCTATGGGGTTAAGAAGGAGAGAGACAGACAGAGAGGGAGTCAGTAGTAGAAACTCAGCAACAAAGAGGGAGTGAGGGAGAGCAAAACTAAAAGAAGAAAAAGAGAAAAAAAAAGAAAGCAACAACATTCCAGCGCAGTGTTTGGTATTGTGAAAGCTCTGGGAGAGTTGCTGCAGTCTGGCCTGGGAAAGAGCCAGAGCAGGTCTCTGGGGAGACCAACCCGCTGGCCTCCAGACAAACACCAGCAAAGTGGCAGAGCCGACACCGCCAGATGTGTGGGAGTGCATTATACACACACACACACACACACACACACACACACACACACACACACACACACACACACACACACACACACACACACACACACACACACACACACACACACACACACACACACACACACACACACACACACACACACAAGACGCAAAGAGACACACATACAGAGTATCACTCCCAAAATAAATATTGGCCATTTGGAAAATGTGATACCCAAAGTGAAATGAGTTATGTAATATCAGTAAAGTTGTCGGGTATCATAATACCTCTGCCAAGAACAAGTTACAAATTTAACAGTGTGATTTGAAAATGTGAAAAGGTGTTAGATGAATCATTTTTTTTAAAAATAAAACTTAATGAAAGGACACAGAAGTTTTGAGGAAAGCTGGAGAACCAGCAGGGACTGGTTATGTAAATACATCGTGCCCTGAAGATATACTGTGCTGTGTGTAATACAATACATACTGTACAGTAGCTCCACAGTTAAAATAACAATTGTTGACCTGGTGTTGCTGCTCTTTTTACAGCAGAGCATCATTTTAGATCGGCCTTGTTAAACGTGAATATTACACAATCTGAATAAAGCCTGACGGTAATTTTATGGGTTTAAGTTAAAGGATCAGTGTGTAACATGTCAGGGGTTATTAGCATTAATGGAATTACTCATGACTATGTTTTCATTAGTGTATAATCACCTGAAACTAAGAATTGTTGTGTTTTCATAACCTTAATGAGCCCTTCATATCTACATAGGGAGCGGGTCTTCTTCACAGAGTCCGCCATGTTTCTACAGTAGCCCAGAATACCCAAACCCTGGCTGTAGAGAGAGCCTTTTTCTTGTGTTTACGTTGCCTACGTAGTTCTCCAAAACTGTGGTAATTTGAGCCGCAGAGTGCAAAACCGTGGTAACGCTTGCCGCCGTCTGACTTCCGTTGCTCCTAAAGTAGTGTTATTATGGTAAGGATGGCCTCTGAGAGAGGCCAACAACGTTACCACGGCTTTGCACTCGGTGGCTTAAGTCACCGCAGTCTTGGAAAGGGAGGAGTGAGCGGAGCGGTACTCAGCTGGTTGCAATCTGCAACCGCACCACTAGATGCCACCAAATCCTACACACTGTCCCTTTAAGAGATAACTCCACTTGTCTCGATTGACAACATTCAAAAATTCTCAATTCAATGTAAAATGATTTATGTAAACTAATGGCAATAACTAATGTCAATAAAAATGCTACATTGAAAATAAGTACAAGGCTGCTTTTGTAGAGGTGTACCCGCCTGCTTACGCACATTTATGTGCATAACTTCTACCTGATCGCATAAATTCTGAACGGGAACAAAATGTTCCTTGTACTCCGAGGAAATCACAGTGCGTGCCGCCTCAGTGTTCACAAAGTCCTTGTCACTGGAGCAGGTAAAAAAATGTGCAACATGATATCACCACAGATTAGAGACTCGGCTCTGTACTTTCTAGCTTTTGGAAAGCTATTTGCGTCGAGGAAAAACATCTCACAACTGTCCAAAGTCATGTGCATGGTAGTTTTTTTCCCCCTTAATAACACTTCTCTAGTGGTAACAAAACTATAGAGAGCACACACAAAAGAATGCTTTAACATAAACCACAAGGAAAACAGTCTGGGGGAAGGTGGTAGAACAGATCTCAGTGAGAACCGGTGCCCGTGGTCACACGTGCCATGCTTCTTCGGGCATGTTTTATAACTTGCATGCAAAGCACGGCTATAGAAAGTACATTTGAAACCTGTTTAGTAACTGCTGTGTTAATGTGCTGGTCATGGGAAAAGGAGGAAATGCACGCGTCTCATCTTCAGTATACAAGCTGAAACATTCAAACCTCGAGTTACAACGGCAGCACGGTAGCAGGTCTATATTAGCTGGCTGTAGGGCTATAAATAACAAGCATGTCATCATAGGAGATTTTTTTTCATCTCTCTTACGGTTTGCCTCTCACCAACATACACATACTCTCCCTTTCACACTCACACATACACTCATTCACTCTCACTCACTCTCAGTTTCACTCGCTCACATGCTCCGCGCTCTGGTGTAAAACTGCCACAGCGATTAGCCGGGGGCAGGTGATGACCGTGGAGAGCACGTGGAGGTTTTCTCCCACCTGACTAACATCCTCCCTGCTGCCGTTCCCTCTGTTTCCCCATAGAACAGAGGCTTGTTTGGCACCAGGACCAACATCAAGCATCGAGGGTACAGCATCGTGCTGAGAGCTGGATATACTTGGGATGCCAGTGGGGGGGTGCAGGGAGCAAGCAATCAGCTGGGATCAGAGAAAATTATTTTGGCTTCAGGACTGTAATATCACACTTACACACACTTGCCCAGACTGCCTGCGGTAGTTGCCTGAACTAGCACAGGCAGTCGTTCAAGGCATGGCGGGCAGCACGTTCCCTTTCCTGTCAACAAGTCTGCTTTTATTGTGAAACCTTTGAAGCTTGCCCTTCATTTAGTCAGCTTCGTTCTCAACCTCTTTACTCCATTCAAGATCTAAAACAAGCAATGTGAGAAAGAAGAGAGAGAAGAAGAGATAACCTCACAAGTCTGCTTAGATAAAAATGGTTTAACGATTTGAAAATGTTGTCAGATGTCACAATTAGAACTCGATTGTGTTGTTTTTTATCCTGAATCGGTTTTATTTAAATATGCAATGCAGACACAAAAAACTAGCACTCTTGGCACTCCATCTTACCCAGGTCTTAATTAGACTTGCTGGAGTACATGCATGAGAAACAGAATATATAGGAAGAATATATAGGAAGCTACAAAAGACAGAAACAGCCCCGAGACAAAACCGAAGCTGCCGGGAGAAACTCGTCCTACTTTCTTCTAAGAACAATCGCCTCTTTCTGCTACAGCGCTCGACTCGAGGAGAAATGAGAAGGGGGAGAACAGATTTGATAACAGTTCCCAATTACCACCAATAAAAAGAAAACAGAGTTTTTGTGAATGTAGAATTTCTCTCTCTTTTCCCATGGTGGTTTTGGACTACGTTAGGCTGACTGTAAGGGGGGGACAGGCTTATTTCACTAATGATTTAACCATGGCTTTGTCTGTTTCTCTCTGCCTGCTAACTGTGCTCTCTGGAGAATGGCTATGCTAATCCAGAAATCTGGCTCCACTTTGGAAAACATTCGCAGCTGTCTTTTTGTGTTATGTGAAATCAGGGGCTTTATTCCAAAATCTGTCAGACTTTGATGAAGAAAAAAAAACTCAATAAAAAGAGATAATAAAATCATTGAACTCCTTAATGAGTTTCAGTTATACATCAAAGATTAACTTCCATAAATTGGCTTCAATTGTGTCTTAAAACTTGACAGTAGAGGGTCCAAGTTGAAAAATGATCAACTCCAGAAAGAGATTACAACAGTGGTGGAAGAGCCATAGCAGCTGTGCGGGCCAGACCATAGACTGTATTTATAAAGATGGACGACGCGTCTCCACTTCCTCCCACTGTACAAATGTGAAGCCAAAATATCCCGGATGAGGGACCATCTTGAGATTATGACATTATTCGGAGCCAAAGTCTGCGCAGTAGTGATCGGGGGGGCTGCAGCCGCAATCAATCACAGCTGTCAATCATGACGTCTCACCCCTTTTTATAGCATCAAACAGCCAATTAAAATCAAACTTATCTGAAAAATGAACACTTGAACATACATCAGCGTGATAAAAACTACCCAAACTGACAGAAACCAACTTTGGGAAAAATGTATTTAACATGCACTTTGACTTTTTAGTTTGACCCATGTCTCATCAGCTAACATGGAGGGGGGCGGGGTTTATGACCTATACTGCAGCCAGCCACCAGGGGCGATCGAGATGTTTTGGTTTCACTTTTGGGGAGCTGTCATTTCATTCACCTTTATATACAGTCTATGGGCCTGACCTGCATCATGAAAAAGGTGAAGCAGGCTTTACTTCTGCAAATTATAAAAGAAATTTTAGGAAGGGTCAAACAAGAGGAGGCCCCATTCAGGTAACTTGCTGGTAGCAAATGTGTCACAATGGTAACAAAAACAACAACAAATCTGTGACGAGTCCATCATTGTTTACAGTATTATCTGGCAACTACTTTTGGACGGACATAGCTTTCTTTTTTGCAATCATTTCTCTTAGTGGCTTTGAGGAAGATGATGAGCGGTGTGGGCCAAGGAACGACTGCTGGCATCAACAGCTTGGAAAGCAATACCACATCATCCAATTATATTGAACACAACGCCCCCCTGCTCTTAAGCACCAAGCACAAAACAAACCAACGGCAGCAGAAACTAATGGATACCAGAGAAGGCAGAGAGGCGGCGGGAGAGAGATAATGCCATCCTACGCCACCGACACTTCCAGGTGAAACGCACAGGGGACCAGGGCGAGCAGCAGCCTGGGGGTCAAAAGCTTTGAAAGAGAGAGCATATGTATGCTTTGTACAGAAGCTCACTCAAGGTACAGTACCTCTGTCTTTGCCTGAACGAGCATTTCATCCTCCTCGCTTCCTCCAACCAGCCCCAAACCATTTCATTTGGTGCATGTGTGTGTGAAATCGAGCCTGACGGGTCTCATTAAAAAAAGAAACATTTTGAAAATAAGATTCTACACATTTCCTGGTTGTGAGGGGGAGTTTTGCTGCCAGCCAGTGTTTGCTGCTTACTACATGGATTTTTTTTTTTCCTTGGCATGGAGGAGAGATGAAAAATATGTTGTTTCAGCATCTATATCGCAATGGACACATGTGCAACCATCTGATCCTCCAAGGAGTCTCAAGGATTATCATAAATTCAACTCTTCCCCTCCTCAATATTTATGAGAACTTGCTGTTCTGCAAAAAAAAAAAAAAAAATGGCCAAACTGGAAGAAACAAAACTTTCTTGAAACTGTGTTAAAGTCCCGGTGAAAGACTAAAGTTAAAGACGCTTTAACTTCTGTGCAGTGAGTATTGCCCAGTGAAACTGAATATTTGAGTGGTGTACAGTTACAAGACGGGATTCAAATCAAATCCTTCACGTTTGATTGGAGCGCTAAAAAGTGGGCGGGTTTAAAATGTGGCGCGATACGGAGTTACTGAGGACTGTGGCACTAGAAATTGCAGATTGATTGACGGATGGATGTCATGATATTATTGGTTGAACTCATAGACTGTAAGAAGTGGACGTTGTCACTGTGACGTCACCTATTGGTTTGTGGACTGCCGTTTTGAAGCCTTGAGTTTGGCATTTTGGCCGTCGCCATCTTGGTATTTTGCAACCAGAAATGACACGAGAGGGTGGAGCTAAGTACACCTGAATGCTGAATAAGACATTTTTAGGCAACCAAAAAGGTTATAATTAACTTTCATGAAACTTTAACCCTGTGAAAGGGTTAAAGTTCTAAGACTAAACAACGCCCTAAAGCATCCACTGCTTTATGGTCTATTTGACTCTAAATGGGATCATAATATACTAAATGAACATCATGATGTATTGAAGAAGACTTGAAACTAGTGATTGAGACCATAAACTCATGTTTACAATGTTTACTGAGGTAATAAATCAAGAGAGAAGTAGGCTCATTTTCTCATAGACTTCTCTATGATCAGACTTCAACCAGAGGAGTCGCCCCCTGCTGGCTGTTAGAAAGAATGCAACTTTAAGGCACTTCAGCGTTGGCTTCACTTCTCAGACCTGGAGTTGCCCTCTGGTAGAAATTGGATGGTAATAGCTTACGTAAGCACATGTCATGTTTTAAAAAGGTGCACAATATGACCGGGGATGTGATCTAAAAGGGTTAAAAAGGCATTTTTCATTTCATCTCGACTTTAAGGACTTTCTTTCCCGGCAAACCCACGCTATGCATTGTTCCAAATAAAGTCCTCTGATAATTGGATGTTATTTTTTTTCAGTACAGTTCCCTCGTGTGAGCGTGTGCGTCTTCAAGGTCTTAAAGCAGAGCAAATGTTGCAGACGAAACTAAAGAGAAAATATTCGTCTTGTGTTCCTTTATAAAAGGTCAAGTGCAGCACATAAAGTATCTGTTGTTATTACACAAACACACACACATACGCAGCAACATCTGTGGAGGGAACTGTGGAGACAGAGCACATGCAAACAGAGCAGGACCCAAAGCTGCTGAGACACAACACAGATGGCTGCTTTTTACCCAGCTGGCTCTGAGACATATGGAAACAGAGATCATTAGCAAAATAATAAGTGCGTGGCAATGTTAGCAAAGGTAAGTCATCAACAGAATCCTCACAACAAGTTCAAAAAAGTTATCACTTCTGGATGGACATTTACCATTTAACTCTGCACCAATCCATATTATCATACCGACAATGGATCAGATGACTATGTGTAATGTGAAAGGGGTTGGTCATCGTGAAGAAAAAAAAAAAAAACGCCCAGAGGATTATTAACCCCAAACATGCCAAAAAATCAACTAGTACTGCTTTTAAAAAAGAAGCATACACATTATATGCTGCACTAATACAGTATGTACAGTTGTTTGGAACTTGATCCAATTTTTCACTGACATTGGAGTAACCTCTGACCTTCAGTGTGCTCTGATCCAAAACATTGCTTTAACTAAACGATAAACTTCTGACAATATTAAAGGAAACTTTTCTTCTGTCAAAGATAAATCCAAATATCCCAGTTGGTCCGGTGCACGTAGAATACATGGTATATAGATTGATGTGGAACCAGAGTTCACAAGCGCGAGTTCCGCTTGGAGACGTTTAGCTGTACGCTGTTAGCAACAGGTGCTGCTGAGGTTATTAGTACGACAAGCGGGTTGGCGTGAGAGTCAGTCGCATTATGGCCTGCGCAAATGAAACCCCGGACCTGGAAGACCCGCCTGCAGGTTCTCGGTCAGCTACAACAGCAACGAAGAGAGAGAGTTGTATTTAAGACGACGGCGGTGTATTGGCGTTGCTCCACCGTTGTAGGGTATGTGAATGGAAACACATCGAACGTGCTAACACACATTGACGGCATCACACAGATGCGCCGATCACCGGGTGTTTGGGTGCTTTGAAATGTTTAAACACAGTCAAGGTGGAACTACTTGACACACTCCTCCTAATTCACAAGTTTTATTTTTTCATCATTATATGTATTTTGATATTTTTAGTTATTCAGTTATACTTGAGTTTTATAGCCTATTATGAAAGTGTTTGTTCAATGTACAATAGAAGTGTTTGAAATGTTACTTATTAGTATAATGAAAATAGTTTACCAAAGTCGCAAGTGGGCAAAATGCTACCTCAGTCCCCAACAAGAGGATTCTGTCCGACTTTGATTGTCTGTTCAAAATAAATGAAAAGAAACGCATCCTGATGCATTTGGGTTTTTTTTCCCACTGTACCGAACTGTGACTCCTAAACCAGGGTATGAGCCAGACCGTGACTCCTGTGTACCATTACACCCCTACCATTTAGCACTGGCATAACAGTCCCAACAGTACCCACACATAATATCATAATCTAATATTCGCACAATGTTCCACTACAAGCATCAGCTGCAGTGCATCTCATCTGCTATTCAGGACATTAAGAATCCATTAAAAAAACACTAGACCAGCTGTTATACTTCTATTATATATCACATCAAATATGGATGGAGTAAGTTGTTTAATTTGAAATCACACACTAATAAGAAAACTGCAGTGTGTTGTAATTGTTATCACAGCCTGTCACTCACCGAGTTGAGAACACTGGCTTCATGCATCCAGTTTTTGTTTTGGAGAAAGCCAGTGTTGCCATACTAATGCCAGAGTAGTGTAGAGAGCGGAATCAGCAGAATAATGAGCACAGCGTGAGAGACTAATCACAGCACGACTCTGGTCCATAGGGAGTAACCAGACTCTCTTGGCATCAACATTTAGAGTCACAAAAAAAAAAAACGTATCTTCGCAATTCAAAATAGTTCCACACATAAAGTCACGGAGAAGCAGCCGCTGCAGAGGATAAAGCGAGGGTTTTGGTGTGTCATTAATTCAAGTGGGCACGCTGCATATACTAACTAAACAACCAAGAAAAAGCCTCTCTGAGGATATGAGAAAAACACAGATGGACAAACAGACCAACACACACAGAAAAGAAGAGTGAACTCACGGTGCAATGAGTCAAGCGGCAGCACCAGCAGCCATGGAGTCTCAGTTGGTGGAGCAGAGAGCACCTATACTTCTGGAACCTACAGATGACAGAGAGACAGAAAAAAGCAAAGACAGACCGAGCGATGAGGATGAACAGAATAAGAGTGTGAGAGAAAGAATGAAGAGGGAGGGCGATGGAAAGGGGAAACAGAGACGGAGGGAGAGGAGAAGAAGAAGAAGAGAGTGTTAGTTTGCCTCGAGGCAGATCTCTTAACGTCGTGGCTCATTTTCAGAGCAAGTCATTGTTCTGGCATGGCGTTACAGAACACACATCAGATTTATTGGTACACTTAGCACCCGGGACAATCCGTCTATAAAACAGACACGCTTTATTATGTTAGAGGCCAAAACACGAGAGGACACAACTTGATGCATATGAACTAATTTGAGCTTCAAGTGGCCCTGAGGACGAGCGCTGCTCAGGCCTTCAGCAGGACAAATAGGATACTATTTACAACTCAACATAGGTGTTTTGTTTTTTATCTGCCTGGTATTAGGGCTGGGCAATATATCTATATTATATCGATATTGTGATATGAGATTAGATATTGTCTTTGATTTTGGATATCGTAATATGAAATAAACTTTCCCTGGTTTTAAAGGCTGCATTACAGTAAAGTGATTTAATGGTCTGAACTTACCAGTATTATTTGCCTTTACCCATGTAGTCATTATATCCACATTACTGATAATTATTTATCAAAAATCTAATTTTGTGAAAGCACCAATAGTCAACCCTACAATATCGCCTAAATAACGGTATTTGTTTGTATTTGATTTTCTTCATATCGCCCAGCCCAACTCGGTAAACAATGTTAGACGAATGCAACAAGATAATAAATTCCTGAAAGTTTGAATCAGTGGGGATTAAATCTAGTTTTTTTATTGGAATTGTTCATTTTCACTCAATCTAGGGCTGAGCGATATAGCCAAAATCTTCTATCACGATGGGTCATTTCATATCTCAATAACGATATATATCACAATATATGTTATATATGTTTTCTGGTAATTCAATAAATAAATAGTCTATATGAAACAACCACATGGTAAAGTCTATTTTTGTACTTCAGTGTGAATTACTACTTAACAAATGAAAAGTAGAGTATTTTCTCATTTTAAGAACTTGAGTGCCAAGTGAACATATAACATATAGAGAAAAAAGAAATCAATATAGGCCTAGCCTATACCCCGATAGAAATGATATAGAAAAACATTTTGATATCGTTCTGAGGTTACATATGGTCATATTGCCCAGCCCTAATCCAGTCTAAAGAAGCTCTGTGGACAACAGATACTATAATCACCCATATTAATTTATAGATAAATTCATACTTCTTTACCGATGATCCTGCTTCAACCACATAAACATAATTATTGATGCCAATTCAAATGCATCTACTGGTTGGAGAGTGGTTGATTCAAATCGAATTTCAGCATTTCAGTCATATTTCATTTATTTGCTCCAAGAATTAAGCTTGTGTTGTTGTCAAAATCGCCAAAGTAGCAGCTGAGTGACGTCACGACAGAAACAGACATGATACTGAGACATCTATTCTCAGCTAGGACACATTTTCCACCAAAACACAGGAAAAGACATTCAGGGTGCTGTCTGTGCTGCTCATTGCGCCGCCACAGAAACAGGACCCTTGCTGATTTTCAGAGGGCATAATTCTCTGGTCAGTATGTTTCATGTTTTACATTTTTAAATATGTACACAACGCTCTACTGAGCAGCATGCAAACATCTATCTCGTCCTGGTATCCCGGGTGCTGAAAATAAACTGGTCAGTAACAGTTCTTCTAATCCAGTTAGTGGATTTAATGCCAACTGTGAAGGGAGGACATACTTTCTGTCAGTGCATTGAAGTTGCTAAGCTCACATCCATATTCAAGTCTCCCTTTGCTCCTTTAAGATCTGTTTTGAGGTGTATTTGGAGACTAAATAGGTGGCTGTACGAGTGTTGCTATGCAACCGAGGAAAACTTCAGAAAATAACGCAAAACCATCCCCCCCATGTCAGGGATTGTATCTTAAAAAACGTTCAGCATTAATTCATCCGAGGACGAAGCATCTTGTTGGGGGATAAAAATAGCCACAGTCATCTCAGGAGCCTTGGGTTGTTTTTTTTTTTATGAGCCTATTTATTCGCTGTACAACGGAAAAAAAATGATCTGTCAAAACGGGAATGTGGAGAGAAAATCCTTGGAAGTTGTGCAGTGATAAAAATGTTGCTTACATTCTGTACCACTAACACGAATAAATGCAATTGGTTTCAAAAACACTGTTCACTTGTGTGTAAGCTTCCTCTTTACTCATTCTAGTGTGGGGATTTAAAAACAGTCCTGAGTGTGGACATTTCTGACTATCTTGGTAGTAACATACCTACGTTTTTGCTTTTCATTACAAGCATCTTCATATCTCCATGGTTTATGTGCTTATGCATTTTTGTCTATGTGTAATGGAACAACTTTGTGTGATGATCCTGTCAGTCTCTTATGCAACCTCAATTTATATGCAGAGCATATTCACCCGACCCCCACAGCTTTGATGACATCTAATGAACATTTCTGGCAACTCTCAGGCACAAGCCAATAACGTGTTTTTTTTCACAATCTGGATGCTAGATGATATTTTTGTAGCTCTGGTCATCATTCATATGGGTTATAATTACATTTTTCTCATCATCTAAATTGCTGAGATTCAGGATAAAGCCTGAGTACAGCGGAGTAAACAATACAAACAACCCTTTAACTTTACAATACTCACTTAGAGGAGAAAACAAAGGCAACAGTAATGACCCAAACTGTTGTATAGGTCCATTGGATTTTGTAGAATTACTACCTGGTTCACCTTTTTCTACTGGCAACCTAACATGTGTAGGATAGAGATTTATATAATCACTCCAACAAAGTTGAGAAGGTTTAGAAAACATTAGGGTGGCTGTCCTTGACGAGAGAAATTCTTAGTAGACTAACACTCATACGATTTTGTCGACTAATCGATTGATTTAATGGACAGATCTGTAAAACAGTTTCTCCACAAAGAATCACACAAAAGCACCACTTTAAATCTTGTGTTTATCGGAGGTGTGCTCAGAAGTTTCTTAGAAATGAGTCATTCAGCGTGAAAAAAGCATGAAAAGTGACGAATCGACAAAAGAAATCTTAGTTGATTAGTCGATTAGTCGACTAAGAGGGGGCATACAAAATATTGTCAAATTGTTTGTTTAGAATATGTGTGATCATTTGATCACTTGTGTTGCTTGCCCTCCTGGACTCTGTTCTAGTGATGTCTCCAGATGACAGCAAATAACTTGATGAGTAAAATGTTTCAACGGTTAGAAATTATGCACAAAACAACAAAAATAAGAATCAGGTTGAAAAAGAAAATTGCAGGGCTGGAGATTTACAGTAAATCAGGAGATATCTCTTCTATGTGATGAGTTGTGGTCCTCCTGGGTAAGGAAACACCCAGATAATAGTGTACTAGTTGTGTTATAAGTGTCATGTAGAACAGCTAAAGGGTCAATAGAGTTGCTCCAGACAGTTAGGACTCGTATAATAGTTCAGGAAGAGCATTTCCAAAACTGAACTTAAGTACAGGATTATACACTCTGTGCTCTGGTGAGTTATTTAAGTACAGTAGAATGACACTTGTCCTATCCATCACTGGCCTCCCACACACTCCATGAGCTATACACACCTGTGAGCTGCTCAATAAAACCAACTCCAGCAGGTCAACTGGAGCAGTTCCTAATTAAATGGCTCAGTGGATTATATCAATACAACAATTACTAAATATGGGTTGTTTTTTGTTCATTTCCTCTACTTAGATTTAAAACTGTGATCCTGGCAGCCTTGCAGTCATTTACTACCACTCTGTGTTGTGGAACTCCCCCTCATAGGTGGCTACTGTATCCGTCCAGTACTGTTTGTTTTGCACATTTAAGCAGGCTTAAAATTAAAGTGTGGTGTTCGCAGGTGCAATTGCACGCATGCCCCCTGCCTCTGTGAACTTTATTGACCACAATCCCTCCCTCCTGCCTGGTAAACAACAGCTGGTTCCAGCGATCCATCTGCTACCTGTACATTCCCTTCCACAGGACTCACCGCTCTAGCATGCTATTGGTTTGTCTCCTCTGAGAGGTGCACTTACTGGGACAGCACGAGTGTGTGTTGCTGCTTCACACACCTTAATAACAGTTTGAATTTCCAACTGGCACACTCGGCGGTAAACAGGCTTTAATTGACTGTCTGAGTGCTTTTTTTTTTTTTTCAAAGCATGACTGGGTGGCTTGAGAATAAATGTCCTGTTTACTGCTATTGTCTGAGTTATGTTGAATATCTACAGTAGGTGATTCAAGCTTCCTCCTGGTTTTACGACTGACAGTCCTAGTGTTTGTTAAACCTCTCTTTGGTGTCACTACTAAATGAAGCATCAGAGGGCCTTTGGACAAATTGTTTATTACAGTGCCAAAAGATGTTCAATCATTCTGAACCGGATGAAATGGACACTGAACATTTTCCTGTAGGAAAAATAGTTTGATTTTTAGCTACTTTAAGTGCTCAAATGTCCTTTTATGTGTGTGCCTGCTTGTGCCACAATTCTGGACATGCTCATACCATAAACTGTATATAAGAAGTGGACGTAGTCACCATGACGTCACCCATTGATTTGTGGACTGCCGTTTCAAAGCCTTGAGTTGGGCATGTTGGCCGTCACCATCTCGGGTTTTTGTAACGAGAAGTGACACGAGAATAAGACAATTTTAGGTGACCAAAATGTTATAATTAACTTTCATGAACTGAATACACACTGTGAAAGGGTTAAAGTTCCAAGACAAAAACACAGACAACTCCCAGACCGGACAACGCCGTGGTAGCGACCTGTCAACCACAAGGTAGCCACGCCCTAAAGCATCCCCTGCTTTATGGTCTATTGGACTCTAAAGGGGAACATAATTAACTAAATGAACATCATGCTGTATTGAAGAAGACTTGAAACTAGCGATTGAGACCATAAACTCATGTTAACAATGTTTACTGAGGTAATAAATCAAGTGAGAAGAAGGCTCATTTTCTCATAGACTTCTATACAATCAGACTTCTTTTTGCAACCAGAGGAGTCGCCCCCTGCTGGCTGTTAGAAAGAGTGCAAGTTTAAGGCACTTCAGCATTGGCTTCACTTCTCAGACCTGGAGGTTGCCGCCTGGTTCATACCATTATGATGGTCTTTTTTTCGATCCAGTAGGAGAATAATTAGCACTGTTGTAGCTGTTATATATTAAGTCCTTTCACCTGACTCCCAGATCACCTTCACCTTCGTCCATGGCCAGATTGTGTGAGCATAATTTGCTGACTCACTGTCATTAACGCTGGCTGCAGAGAGGCTGAGCTAATAGCTTACAGTGGAACCGCTCAAACAAGTGAAGGACAGGTAAAACTAAAGAAAGAAAACCAGATCCAGAAACACAAACACAGGAATCTAAATAAGTATCTGTGTTTGATTCAACCAACAACAAACAATAACTCTTAAGTAATGTAAGCTAAATTGTGCATAACATGTCATTGGAATCAGGATTAAGGTATAATCTCTAGAATCCATCAATCACACTCATAGCTGTCAAACAAAACAAACCAAGTGACCACATTCACTGAGCTAGACAATGATTGCATGTGTTGTTTGGAGGTTACTCTATAAAAGGTATCTACACAACATAATGGCATCTTTTATGTCTTTCTTAATGGCATTTCAGCAGTACTGCATGATCCAACGCACATACAATATCCACTTTATTAAATTACTAAGTAAAGATTACAAAACTTTAATTAAAAAAACTGCTATTTGCCTCTCCAGTTTTAACCGTCATCCTCCAATACATTTAAGGGATTGCAATGCAAGCCCGTCTTAAGATGTAAGACCTGTGTTTTTCTCAAATATGATCTGTTGGATATAGTATAAGTCTGTGGTTGAGTACAGACACACAGGAAGCTTTTACACAACAACAGGGCTCAGTGGAAGAACACAGTCAAATCATCACATAAAATCCTGAGCTTTGTGGCAGAGCCGACGCCACACAGACAAGGGAAATTGTCACCGAACACACAGATCAGTCCTACTGGCAGCTTCATGAATATGCAATGTACAGTCCATCCCAGTCATCAGAATGCTTGTTATGCTTGCTCCTCATCTTTATTTTTGCTTCCCGTCATCCTGCTCTACCTCGTCCTCGTCTCCATAACAACCTCCGAAATCTCCAAACTACTCTACATTTTCAGCGACAGGCTTGTCAGTGCTGGTGGTGGTGGTGGAGAGGGGGGGGGCTCCACAGTGACAACTACCACTGTTACTCTTCATTTAAGGGATAGATAACACAGACAGGTGAGATTGAGAGGGCAAATCAGAAACCAAGTTGCCAACTTGTGAGAAACCTTAATTAAACCGAATGCAGAATTACATTTTTGTAACACTTTCTACAGTGTGTTTTGATTCTTGTTATATTTGGTTCAGTTCAAATTGGAGACTGCTTTTAAGTGGCAACTGTAGTTTAGCCATGTGTTTCCAGAGTTGGCAGGGGATGGCCTCCAAATGGTTTGCTTCCCAGTCGATTCCTTTTGTCAGAGCCCGGCCTCAGTTCTCCCATGTGAGTGAAATAAGGAAAGGTGTGGAAACATGCCAATCAACACCTTGGAAGTCTGCCTGGATTGTTTTGCAGCGAAACATTTCAATACTAGAAAAGAAAGACAGAAAAAAACATGGACCGAGGTAAAAGGGCACAGAGGTAACACGAGGCCAACTCCCAGCGCTTCAGGTACTGGTCTCAATCCAATGTTTCTCACTTCACTTATGACACTTTTAAGGATTTTACCAGACATATTTTTCTTTCTCCTCCAGGTAAGGTGCTAGTATGGAATGCAATGAAGCCTAAGCATGTGGAAATAAGCACAATGTCAATCTTTAAGAAGCTCTCGCTCTGGCTTTATAGGCTGGATGCACATGCTCGCCGAAACCGAAAGACTGCGGATATACAAGCCGTTGTTGTGATACGTACATGAAAAAAAGCAGCGTTTGTCAACTAATTTCACACCACTGTCACCCACCACTTAGCTTTTAGCTTAGATGGTCATGTCATGAAAATATCCGTGTGTTGGAATGATCAGATGAAGATGAAAAATGAAAAGAACCTTCTGCATGTGACCTTTTGACTTTACTTGTTGGCTTACATTCCTCACTTCCATTTCTGTTCTTGTGAACTGATTCGTTTAAGCTGAACAGCCAAACAGTTATTTTTTCACCGACGGGCACCACCGGTGATTCCAAATGCTGAATTGACCAACAAATCTCCAACGTGAGCAGACTAAAGCCAACGGTGCGAGACACACCGCAAAAACTACACCGACAGACGACCATCTACTTGGTGTGTCGGGGCCTTTACTCTTCCTGGTTGCTCCAAAGTTGCAGCTTTAAGCTTGGCTACATCGACATTATCACTTTTAGGTTTAACATCACGCCATTAATTCACTTGCAAGTCAGCTGAATGACTTCAGGTTGATGCAAGAATGGATTTAAATGAATAGTCTATTGACTCACAACTTCCACCCTGCAGTGAGACAGCAGGGACTGAATTGAAAACAAGAACTAAACACACTCTCTCCGATCAGGCCTAAAAGCATTAGCTGCCACGCAGATGTGTGTGTGTGTGTGTGTGTGTGTGTGTGTGTGTGTTTGTGTGCGTATTGTGTCTTCCTGCTTACAGCTGATGAGAAAGAAATGTGTTGGAGGAGGGGTAGGATTATCCAATATACATAGAGCAAAAATAGTCACAGATAAGCCACAAATCAAGTTGTATTAACTTGACTGTACTCCAAACACTGCCGAGCCTGTACGTTTTTTCTAGCAAATGAGAAAAAAGGTTTCTGAATCAATCATTCCCCATCTCAATCTTAGTGTGCATTTCTCTCCTTTTCACTCTCAGGTTCTATTACTAGTCAGTTAAAATCCTGTAAAAAAAATCCTTTTCTCATGGCTGGAATTTCTAAGCAGACGTTAAAAGGATTGTGTTGAAAATGCAGGGAGGAGAGTCAGGGTTCAAACAACAGTTCCTGTAAGCAGATAAACCTTCTCTTTTGAACATTTTTTAAGCTGCTTCCGCACAAATTCAATATTCACAAAAAGGAGAAAAAGAAGCACAGGCTGCTACGATATTGTATAAAAAGAACACAAGTGAACATAAATAAACTCAACCTTTTTGTCTCCAAAAGGTTAAGTTGCATGAACAGATAGTGTGTGAATGAACACAGACACAAGCATTGTTGAGTGGTGACACACTCCCATTGTTGTCCCATAAAACTGAACTGTGACTAAGAAGCTGCAGCTCCTCCAGTGTATAAAGAGGTCTCATTAACATGAGAGCCAGCTTGTCCCAAGCAGCACATCCTGCTTAATTAGAGGGTGTCCCTTCAGCGCTGAAAGTCCCTTCTCCCAACACTTGACACTGGAGACAGGAGATGATAATAATGATGCATAGACTGGCTCGTGGCTCCCTCTCCTCCGCTTCTCCTCCTCCCTTCATCTAATCTGTCCCTATGCACAACCTTTTTCTCCGTGGATCTCTTAAGTCCTGTCTGCTCATCCTGTCCATCTGTGTCTCTGAGCCTGTCAGTATGCTAACGATCCTCTGCCTTACTGACGAGACATGCAACAGTTGTTGGGAGGCTTGAAGAGCAGGAAGAGGAGGGAGGTGAAGAGTAAACAAGAAGAAACGTGGCTAACTACTTACAAAGCAGTGGCGTGTATCCGATCAGCGGCCGGGCAGACGAATGGGGGAAGAGAGCCACATGACAAGCGTAGTCGATATGGAACTGGTGCATGAATGAGAGACAGAGAGGGAGGGAGGAAGAGTTTGAGCGCTAATGTGAGGAGGGAGGGAGGGAGGGAAGGAGTATGAGAGTGGTTCATGATGAGATGGAGCCTTAACATTACAGAGCAGAGACAGAGGAAGAAGTAATAAGGAAGAAGGAGAGGACGAAAAGCTAGGTCAAATAGAGGAGGGTGAATCTATAATGAACTCGGCTTCTTACATTTAAAGAAGAGAGAAAAAGCTGAAGAGGAAAGTAAGAAGTAAGAAAAGAGGATGAGTGACAGAAAAGAGATAGACCTGGCCTTTCCCCTCTCTTTAGCGGCACTCATTGTGTTCAGTCCCCAAGTGTGACCAGCTCACTACAACAGTCACATCATGTCATGGTGAACAGAGAGAGAATAAAAAAAGATGAGAGAATGAGGTTGAGCTGAGTTCTCCCAGTAGGACTGAATTCCCAGAGGGACCTATCAGTTTCATGATGCCTTTTAATGGTACATTTCAGAGGCAGGATCAGAGTCGAGCAGCTGCCATCCTCCCATAGACGTAGACCCGAGCAAAGGCAACCTCCGGTCTGCTTAGTGCAGATTTAGTGGATGTTTCAGTGGTCTAATGGTTTGTAAAGTGGGTGAGTCTAGACAGCGAAAGTGATCTTCTCTTCCTAAACAACTACTATTGGAGTACAAAGCATGAACCAGCAAAGCAAACCAATAGCTAGAAGGGCAGGAAATTCATTTATCTGGGAGATTTGCCAAATAACCAACGTATTCTCATACAACAGTTCGTATGATATGTTACGAAAAAGTTATTCCTCCTTTTTTGTTTGATTTCCATCAAATGTCCAGCAACTAACTAACTAAAAACGTCCTTAGGTTCAAGCAAGAAAACTACTTAATTAGGCTTAGGAAAAGATCGGCTTGGTTAGGATTAGGCAACAAAACTACTTTGTTGGGATTAAGAAAAGATCATATTTTAGTTTAAAATAACTCCAGAAGTGGCACTACTGAAGTACGTCAGTTACGTGACAAATAAATCAACGTTGACTTCTGGTTTCACACGGGACACGAACGATGGTCTCCTGCGTGAAAGTCCAGAATTTTTTGAGCCACCCATCCATCCTGACCTCCTCCCTACGTGGCGTTTGCTGTTATTTATATGTACGTGGGATATACACAAATTACAGTGCATTACTTTTCGTAGGTAGAGCTACTAACAGTGTATGAGACCAGCCTGAAATAACATGTTACCCTTCTTGGACCTGCAATTACACCCCCTGGGTGTAGAACTAGATAAAAGGTCTCAACAGGGCTGTTCAATGGGATATAAAGAAAAAAAACACAGCAACTATGAAGAAAACTTTATATGATTATCCGTTTATATCTAATGCTCACAGCTCAGAGGTTGGGCGGCAGCTGTGTCCAAGGTTTCAGACAAAAATGTTACTGTGACTGAAATATGATGAGTGAGCGAGTCACATTTTCCACATTGTGATATTTAATTTTTCAGTGAAGCTCTGATAGTGGATCTGAATAGATATTTTTCATGGCAGATGTTTTGACTTGCCATAGCAGGGAAAAGCACAGGTGAAACGAATTTCGTTAACAATGGCTCAGTTCCATTAAAGCCATACCAGTGAACCCTGGAGCTAGCTCACCTAAGTGGCATTCAGTCATTTTTAATGTTATCAATTATTTCCCTACTTTGCATTGCTAAAATGTCTGCAGTAAAAAAAAAAAAAAAAAAAGATGAATTCAGCTAAAGTGCTCTACCGAGGATATAGCTTCCTTTCACACACAAACTTTTAATGGTTCAACACACCAGTGTTTTCTATTCAAAGTTCAAATTGAACCTTTTTCCTTGCAACGCTGTAACTTTAAGTACATTAGCCCCATCAGCCCTGTCCATTTCTTCAAAGTTTATGACCCACTTACTGCATGCCTGTCATAAACATAGGCTTTTATTAGAAATGCCATTTCTAGGTCAAGAAAAGTGTGATCATCAAATCAATTTCTCTGCTCTGTGACAGCTATGGTACAACAACTCAGCAGCAGGCCGAGAGTTTGAGTCTACAAGCTAGTAATTACACAAAAAGTCTACCCAGTTGGCAGAAGGCGAAGACAAAATGCTCTCACAGCAAGGAAACCATGCCCAGTGGTATAGCATCGACTTCATAGTGTAGAAGTGTCTATGTTTAATGTAGGTGAATCTTTTGGACTTCAAGACAAGAAACCAAACAGATCAGATTTAGCAGCGTTTACGGTATCATTCCCTGCCAACTCAAACATCTTCCAGAGGATGCGATTTCTTCAACATGGTCGTCAACCTTCGTGCAGATCATGAGACTAAAACAGCCGAACCTAAACAAAACCCATCAGAGTTTCCACATCTAATACGCTGAGTTTCCAGGGCTGCCTCCATAGTTACTCACTCTTCCTAGACTTACAAATCATCTGTTAAAATCAGTGGGGTGTGGGGGGGGGGGGCACCATGAGTGACTGTTTAACAACCAAAACAAATCGGAGGCATTCTCACTCAAAGCTTTTCTGCAGCGTTTCTAAGGACGAGGATAGTAGACAGTTGATGACTACCAGCTTTTTCCAGTGTTTAGTCTCCGCGGCACAGCGCTACTAAATTAGCTTAAAGAGGCCATTTCCTATTGACAACAAAGGTACTATGCACGCAGATGTCAGTGCAGTTGGCAGCTGATGTGTTGGTGAGGTCTATGTGGCCCCATCATCTGTGCTGACATCTGGACCATATGTCTTCTACACTGAGGGACCGGGGTCTAGATTCAGAATAAAAACAGGGCACTGGAGGTGGAAGTAGTCCAAGGACCCACAAGGGCATTGGTTGTAAAGAGAGAAAAAGGGTTGGTAGGAAGTTCTTAAAACAGCACGACTGCATTTAGGTGGCTGCAATGTGTGTGAGAATTAAGTTATCAATGCAATATGCACTTTATGGCACGCACTTCATTATGTAATGAATGAATGAAAACTGATACAGACCAAAAGGAAGAAACCAAGAAAACCTCTGCCATAACATTTCAGAGCCTTGGCTTCTATGATCTCCAGAAGGATGGTGTAGAGAACGAAGAAGAGGAAGGATAAAGTCAGGGATGTAAAGTAAGGGGGGATGGGATGGAGTCGAGGAAGAAGGTTGCCAGTAATTAGCCATCTGAACGTCCTCGCGAAATACAGTTAGCTGATACAAGCAGGCGTTTCCTGGGAGATGGATTAAAATAACACAGAAAGCCTTCGTAGCCTTTGTGGTCGCTGATGCTCTTCCATCTCAGGGCTCAGATTAAGCATAGCTCCATGAAATATTACTGATATGATTGCGCCATGTGACTGTGGGATACCGCTGGTATATTGTATTTTGCTCGAGGATGAATTCTATACTCTATCTCTTCTCTTCTCCTATACTCTCTAATGTTTACTCTATTCACATTGTAGAAAGACGTTGGATAACGAAACATGCAGGGTAAAATAGACCTAAGAGTTTGACTCTTTAAGGATACTAGAAAAAAATATATATAGATATATTTAAATGTAGCTTTCATCCACAGGGGACCTAAAATGTTCTAACTACAATGGTTTGGAGGTTACTGAATAGCAATAGCTTGCATTGGCAAGAATCTGGCAATACAATACGCATCATGATACAGGGGTAACGATTCAATATATAGCGATATATTGGAATACTGTAAGCAAGGCGATATATTGCAATTTTTTTAATTTAATTTTAGGAAAATCACTATAGTATAAAGAACACACCGGAAATAAACCATTTTAGAAAAGTCCAAAATAACATTTATACTGCATGAAAAAAACAGCATGGTTTTTGCCCCAAACTGCATGTGACTATCATAAAGTGGGCATGTCTGTAAAGGGGAGACTCGTGGGTACCCATAGAACCCATTTTCATTCACATATCTGGAGGTCAGACGCCAAGGGACCCCTGTGAAAATGTCCATGCCAGTTTTTCCTCGCCAAAATTTAACGTAACTTTTTGGAGCGTTATTTAGCCTCTTTCTCAACGAGCTAATATGACATGCTTGGACTCCTTAGATTCTAGTTTCACATGAAGCCACTACCTTGACTCAAGCTTTTAAACTGAGCCCGCTACAACCTCCAGATCCATTAGCCTGACGGCTGGCTGTCAGATTTTAAGAGGTTAATTAAAAATCGATACAGCGTTTTGGAGAATCAATACAGTATCGCAATACTGTATCAATATTTTCTTACATCCCTACTGAATATCCCCTATTTCCTGTCTGTTTTATAGATTTTTTTTAGAACCCAAAGCAATAACAAAACAGCAAGATGCTAGAAAAATCCAAATGATTTACATCCAGATTTATTCCCATTTCATCGCGGCAGCTTTGCCTGTGAATTCAGATTCTTCAGTGACTTATAGCTATCGTGAGTCAACTGTTACAAACAGTCTCAGGCCACACTTAATGTCTGAAGGCTCCTGAGATAAATGCCTGTGGTTAGACACCATTATGTGTGGCCAACCTTCCATTAAGGTTTACCGCCTTTCAACTGGGAGCTGCGTGTTTTGTGTGCGAGGCGTTACTACTTGCATAAATATCGCTGTCGTGTACATTGACACACAAAACAAACACCAATGAATCCTCAGCTAACAGCTGTTCTTCATCACAGCCCTCACACACATATGTTGGCACATCTCCCACTTCGTCATCCTCATCCATCCCTCCTCCGTTTATCACAGAGTCTGAGACAATCCCTCACTTCCGTTTTTCCCACTTTGGAGTGACGGGGACCATAACATGATCATCCATCCCTCTGTCCTTCACTATCAGCTGCCCTACCTGCAGGTGGGAGGACTTTGTCACTATAATGACTTCCTGTTACAGGTTGCGTCTGCAGCAATAAAGTGAGTGACGGATGCGAGTCTTGACCCAATCTTTTTCTCAATGCAGATTTACAAAGAACCTCAATGAATCATTTTTTTTATTGAGCTCTGGGGTCATAAAAGTCTATTTTAACAACATTATTGAAGTAGAAACAAGAGTAGGCTATCGATCAATGATTTCAATGACTCAGGACCTAAGAGGGAGAGGGGGGGTGAATTTAGGTTTATACAGTACATGATGCAAGGGGTTGACGTCTGCTATATGTCTCTAAAGCTACGCTCTAACTAGGGATGTCATGATATCCGAAATTTAGTAGTTGATACCAATGCCAGTGAGATTCCATGATTCTTTATTCAATACCACGGTAAAAAATAAAAGTAAAACAATAAATCCTATGTACTTCAACACTCTTTTATTACTGTTTGCATATTTGTTTTTGTTAGGGAGTTAAACAGTTCATAATCCCCTCTCTATTATCTATTTTATATTGCTGTGAAAACATCTCCTTCAAACAACTGGATTTATTAAAAATTCTCGCCAAAAACTACATTTTACAAGATTACGTTTGACACATCATGATAACGCTTTTTACTTAATAGTGCCTGAATGCATCATAATGTAAATCAATGGCACCTCCTGCTAGTGTCAGCTCATCTGTTAGCTCCGTGCAGGACTGTGCTGCTTACCGGCTGCTAACAGCTAACGTTAACTAGCTCTCGTCCTCTCGATTTCAACACAGATTTGTTGGACGCCATATTGCATTATCAAAGAAAAAAACTAAGATTCGTCCCCGGACACGTTGACGGTGAGTTTACTGCATCCCAAATACATTTTCTCTCGGGACGCCGTTAGATCCAAGGCCTGACGGGGTACCTGTAGTACTGTAGAAAACGAGCACCATTGCGTTGACACACTAGAAATCCTGCTTGAGTCTGCATTTTTGGCAATTTCTGACATTGTAGAGTTATGATTTGATGGGATTTGTGGCTCCAGTTATAGACTTTTTCATTGCCATTCTGTTGCTCGGGGCAACAGCTTTGGTCCAAGTTTACTTCCTGTCAGCTGCTGCATGAACAAACATTGCAATACAAATGGGCCCATTTAGATTGTTCATATTGTCAAGTTTGAAAAGGTCTGCTCAGCTCAGCAGAAAATTCACAACTTCCATGAACCAACTGGGTGTGAGATGCTGTTACAGATTACTGCATTACAATCGTTATTCAACACTACAGTGATGGTTAGGACGGTCTGTGGGACGTTGACTGTCTGAGTGGAGAAAAACACCTTCAAACGTCTGGGTATGAGTGATAGTGAAGCTTTTTGGTATACTTAACACGTTTTTCAGAGCAATTCCTGCATCAAACAATTAGCCTCCTGACTCTCAGCGGAGACACGGAGACCTTTTAACTTTCTGATCACAAACCCAGTAGGCAACAAGAGGCCAGTATGAGCCCCAGTATCTATGGAGAAATGTAAGAATGTCATAGTAATCTATCTGCAACCCCAGTGGAGAGAGGAGGATGAAGAAACAGTTGAGCTCCTTGGCTCGCTCTCGGCCCCCCAGCCAATGCTTTCCTTTTTCGACCTTGCCAGCAGACCAGTAGGGATGTTGATTCCAGCTCTGTTCTGAGCCCATACAGAGCCACTCTAGATAAGGAGCCGGTCCAGGAGGGAAACGTTTTCCAACAGCAAAGGACGGGAGGGATGAGATAAGGCACTCAGAATTCATCAAAAAGACATCAGAAATAGAAGAAAATAAACTGTGTGGAGGGTGACAGACAGTGAATGATGTATTTTAATATCAGTAACAGCCCTTTTTTTCATGAGTGAAGGCAAAAATTGGGAAAAAGAGGTTTCAAATTCAACTATTGTTTATCCAGGGCAGAAACGCTGTCCTTTGGCATATCCAGACAGTTTCAGATGAAGCCTTGAGGCCATTCTCTGCTTTTTCACATTCAGTGGAAATGTCTGGGAAGGACAACACAGGATTGTTGAAACTCCCACACCACAATACGTTCCAAGTCTTCCTCTCCCCCTCTCTCTTTCTCAGTGCGACTATCAGTGCATAGCATTCTGCTGCTTTCTCAATCTGCCCTCCTTCTTCGGCGGCATAGCAAATAATTATTAACAGGATCAAAGCGTATGAAAGGGCTTCTGCGTCAGTGAGGTTGAGCTTGGGGAGCCGGGTGACTGAAAGTGATAATGGCAAAGCAGTGAATTGTTTTTGCCCTCCTCTCTATATGCAGCGCCGGAGTATCTGAGCTCTGCAATTAATGCTGGCAGGAATTGAGAAACTGTCTAGAAATTATTCCAAGGTAAATCGATTTCTGCCGGTGCTTTTTATGAAATTAAAGTTATTTTCCAGATTTATGCATTAAAAACTTTTGAGGCAGTTGAAGGAGAATCCCGTAGCCGTGTCAAATTCATGGAACAATCAAAGTGAAACCTGAAATATCATTTTAGAGAGGCAATATAAAAATGACTGATATACAGTCGAACTCAATGGCCAGGAAAAAAATGGAAAAGGCAGCAGTGTATCCTGAGGAAACGTTCCTCCTCCAGCAAAACTATTATCTGTTACCAGCTCACTGCATGAAACACTGTATATCTCACCATCAGATTCTCCTCAGGGACTTGTGCATATATGCTGTGGAAGTACGTTATAATGGTTTAAAGCACCCTGGCTTAGTTGGTAGTAATCTCCACCAGCCGAGTTGCACCAGGACAATTTGGTGCTTGACAAGTGCAGGTGGATGCTTTAAGACAGTTTAAAAAGCCTCTTTCCCACTGGACAAAAAACCCTCAAACATCTAGCTTCTGTCTTTAGTGGGAAAGGTTACAGTCGGCATTCGTTCCTGGGACAAATAACTCTGCAGTAGTCGCGGACATTTATCGTTCCTCATTTTCGCCCTTTTCCGGTGTGATGCTACGTGACGCGCGTTGAGGTAAATATATAACAGGGTTGTCAAAGTTAATGCAATAATAACTCATTAATGTGTTAGAGTAAAGATGCTGGCATCATACAAAACTATAAAAACAAAGGAATCCATTGGTACCAACCATGTCATGTTAGCTTGTCAGGAAGGAGGCTAAATAACGCTCCAAACACACCAAAGAAGAAAAACTGTCATTGTTTTGTGTTGTTAATTGATTTCCAATAATAAATGTATACATAAATTTGCATAAAGCAAGCATATTTGCCTACTCCCATGTTAATAAGCGTATTAAATACTTCACAAATCTCCCTTTAAGGTACATTTTGAACAGATAAAAAAATGTGCAACTAAAAGTTTTAACCGATTGACAGCTCTAATACATAATCAATCAAATCAACAGGGATTTGGACAATTATTATAATTTATTAACGTTTAAAACATACATTTATTATGCTTTCCTCAAAGCCACCAGACTCATCAAAACCATCTTTGCACCAGCAGGTGCGTCCGTGACGTCGAACTAGTAAAACAAAAAAAACAGAAAGGCCAGTGCAACGACACGGCATACTCGCAATGGGAAAGGAGTCTGTAGCCTATTTTTAGCAGGTTTTCCTGTGTTTAAAAAACCTGCATGTACGCACTAATTTTGCTGGGAAAAGGGTACACTGGTGCTTATTCCCTCCAAGTAGTGAGCATGGACTCTAGAGCCTGGGGTCTTGCAATCAAGCTAAAAGGTTGTTGACATGCAAAACCACTGTCTAGTGCCCACACACTACTCATCAGCATGACAAACGGACGAGATGCAGTTCACTCAGTGGATGACTTGTTTGTAAAAACCAAGGAGAGAATGATGAAATGCATTCCAGGAGAAGATTTTAGAGCACTGTGCGTGAGTGACACTTGGACAAGGCTTTGATTCGATGATAGACCGCGGCCTTTATTCGCATGTCAAGTAGGACGAGACGGTATCTGTGAAGGATTTCAGAGGTGAAGCTTGAACACTCTCAAAGGCAAAACACCTTAGAGACACTCAGCTTTCGCGCTGTTGAATGGTAAATACGCTTGCATTGTATAAAAGCAATGACCTATGCTTCACAGTTTCAACCTACAGCCCGGGTTTTCTTTTGTAAGTAAGTTATAATAATCACAGTTACTGTGCCTAAAGACACACCCTGACTTCATCGTAAATGTCAGGAAGGCCTGGTCAAAATCAGGAAACTCTGAAATAACAATAAACACCATTATATAAGTATAACTTGACATGTTATTATTAATGTTCTTTATTTTACTTCAACACATATCTGACACATCATCTCTCAGGTTGCCTAAACATACACTTACTGTGCTTTGTTCACACTGAATGCAAAGAAAAACTTAGAAATGTCTCGAACGTGAACAAAGACGACGAAGAGATGTGAGTGGAGCTGCTCCAGGCTGAGCAGACTGAGGTGAAGATGTTTTAAGCTGAGCAAAAAACTTGCACTTTTTCAGGGTTGAATATACACAAGGAACAAAAAGAAGACGGCCTGGAGGAAAATAACAAACAACGAGGTGATAATACAAGTCTGAATTGTCCTTGACTGGGAATAACAAGCTGAGCTATATTACAATTTACAGCCTCATTTTGGAGTCTCATTTGCGGTCTTTTCTTCAATTGTTAGTAAGGACGCCTCTGCAATAACCACGTAATCTAAAGCCATTCACGACTCATACTAGGAATTATCTGCTGATGAGACACATATGGGGGAGTGTGATTCATTTTTTCTGCTCGTTAAATAAAGGTAGATATTATATTACATTATATAATTGACAAGGTAATTAAACTCCACTGTGCTTTTACTCTTCAAGAGCACGGCGATGATTTAAAAATGAATATTTCACATTTGATCCAATGAGAAAATTGCAGAATCCCTCCCACTTTAAGGGCAAAGGTCAGCGTTAAGAGAGCAACGACGACAGATCAACCTCGATGCATTTCACTCAGCCAGAGGAAGGCATCATGTCATAAAATATTCAGGAGAGAGGGGTATTTGATAGCCTAACCCGAGTAGAGAACATAAAGTGGGTTAGTGATGAAACGGTGCAATATCAATCTGGGACCATAAAATACTGAGTCATAGTTTAAGTATGCACACACACGTGTGGAAAGGCTCAAAAAGCTGTTATCTAAAAGGATAACCACCACGTGTGGCTGCCCTGTGAGAAAAGGAGGGGACTCCAAATGGTCCGGTGTAAGTTCAAAGAGATCAAGGGGGAGGACGGAGTGTTTGAAGAGTTTAAATTCAATATTCTGCATGTTTTACACCCTGTCTTAACCCTCCCTTATGTTGTCTCCTACTTATCTACAGTTTCAGCTACAGTATGCATTTGAATAACCTAAAAATAAACAGTTTGAGGTTATTCTAGTTTCATTTGATGCCAGTATCGTCACTCTAGCTTTAAAACTGAGCCCAGTACAACCTTAAAATCGCAAGTTGCGTTAATGCGTTATTATCACATTAACATTGACAGCCCTAATAATAATGTAATGAAATGAATCATAAGTTATGGTCTACCAAAAGAGTTTTTATTCTTGAATGTGTGTGTACGTTATGTATCTTTCGTTTTGTTCTGTTGTTCTAATATGTTTTTTTTAATGATGCAATTAATCTTATCTTTGTCTTTATAACAACTGTAATAAATCAGGAGAAAAGGGCAGCGAGCAACGTCGTCTATTGACGGCTTGTTTTCCCTGAGCAAGTCACTAAAAGGACATTATTTATTGATCTAGTTTGTCTGTCATCTTCTTTATCCATTGAAAGGAGGATCGCAAATACCACAGGAGAAATTGCAAGCAAGAGATATACGTTAGGGTTGTGTGTTGGCAAGAATCTGGCGATACGATATGAATCATGATACAAGGGTCATGATTCAATAAATTGCGATATACATATTGTGATATTGTAAGCAAGGCGATATATTTTTTTAAAATCACCATATGCATAAAATCGGAGTAAAAAAGTTACGTTTTTC
The DNA here is from genome assembly GCA_916701665.1 of Sebastiscus tertius. Taxonomy (NCBI): domain Eukaryota; kingdom Metazoa; phylum Chordata; class Actinopteri; order Perciformes; family Sebastidae; genus Sebastiscus; species Sebastiscus tertius. The sequence continues at coordinate 121,154 of CAKAOH010023872.1, forward strand.
TGCAATCAGAACAGTTTGATCTGCATTTCTCACAGTCCCTTTAACATCCAACATCATAGCACTACTATGAGAGGGCACATACACAGAGAGGGGGCATCTCTTTGCAAATGGAATAAAGGGTTGACTGAGGTAATCTTTGGATGTAAATTATTAATTAAAAATCAATATAGTGTATTTGAGAATCGATGGAGTATCACAAAACATAAAATTGAAATTGTCTTACACCCCTAATATACGTACTGTAAGTGCATAGCAACAATAGTAGGAGGGTACTAAGTAACAGTTATGTAGGAACTAATGTGGCACACAGTGTCAACCCCTGCTTGATTTGGCTACAGGAACTAATTAAATGAAATTAAACTCATCACACCTGTAGCTCGTCAACTGAAGCAACATTTCGTAGTGGAAACAGCTGAGCTTCATTAGAGGTTAAGACTTCATATTGTAACACCGTTTGGGGAAAAGGCAAATCTGTTGCTATATGTTAGTGTGTGCTTGCCACCCAGCTGCCTTTCTTTGACACCTCGCCTGTCTTGTTGTCACCCCATAAAGTGCGTAAAACTAAGCCTGTGATTTTCCGCATAGTAAATAACATCTCCTGGATGTCAATGAGATCTAGAACTTCTTCTATCAAACTAAATGAGCAGAGCTTCATGCGGCGTCTGGGTAAGTTTTGATCCGATTGATGTGTCAGAGGGTACCTTGACAAAGAGTTTTTCATCAACACATTTCATTGTAATTCACTTTCCAACATACTGTATGATAACAAATGTAAAAAGTGTGAGGTCTAGTCTGTCTGTTTGTTTTTCAAGATCTGAAGACATTCTGTTCAGGCAGGAATTTCTGAAGTGTCATTGTGTTGCCTCTCAAACAAACAACGCCTTGCTGGAAGCAGAACAGTCTTACATTGTTTAGGAACTTTAGCCTTTAAAAGTCACCGTTCTTCTACACTGTATTTCAGTTGACAAGACTCATCTCTATTAAAAGGCACATACAATATGAGTGAACATGAGCAAACGTGCGAAAATGATGAGCGTAGGCTTTCATCAACCTGGTTATTTATGTCTGCTGTTATTTATGTCTGCTGTTCCCGTTCATCTTCAAAGAGATGCGAGGTAACAATAGCTAATAGACACGATACAAACAACATAAATAAGATGGGAAAGAATCATGGCATCATTAAGTTAGAGCAAGCAACATCAGCTTATAGATGACTTCTAAATATATGTAGACTGAAGTGATCATCTTGAGCATTGTAATGACTTCTACACACACAGAACATCAGTATCAGCCATGTGCTATCATTACCAGTCATTGCCACGCTCCGCTTCTGATTCCTGCATACAGATCCTGCATTTGTTCTGTTATCTGTTTAACAACTTGTAAGGGCTGATTTAACAGAGTTTCATACTGTCAACATGCCCGATATCCTGTCAGCAGTTTATCCGCTTCAGACCAGCAAATCTTGATTTACTTCATTGATCTTGATCATCTTGCAGCTGCTATCTGTTTGTCACTGGATGATATCGTTTCTTCACTATATCCTAATTATAAATATTGTATCATGACTCACTGAGTCCACTTGGGTTTGCAAAAAATAGCTAATGACACTAAGGACAGTGTGGAGAAATATTACAGAAGAAAACAATTGGAGAATCATTACAAAAGCGTAGGCTTCGTGTACTTTGTACCACGAGTGATGCCGCCCATCACAAAAAAACATACTGTAAATCTATAGACTACATCAATATCATACACATGTACTACAGAATATTAAGTATCACACACACTCTGCAAGATTTGGATTAAGGGAAGAAACCAACCTTTTCTGGACCAAACACTGAACTGCATGTTTTTATGTAACTTAAATTGTAAAATATTTGAATCTGAATCTGTCATGTGTAACTATCCCTTTGTCATATAATCCTGATTTATATTGTGAAATACAATACAGGAAAACCATACATCCTGCTATCAGTGGCATATGACTTCATCATCAGTCTTCACTCATAATTTCATGATTTATAGGACTGTAATTTTGAGTAGATGACAAGGGGTGCATTACGGAGGACACAACCTGCCAAAATAATAATAATAATAATAATAATAATAATAAAAAATGCAAAAATAAATAAGTCCAAAAATCAAATAAATTAAAAAAATTAACAAAAAAATAAATGCATCAATAAATAAAAAGGAAAATTAAAGAAGAGTAAATAAATAATGTAATTCATACAAATATAAATAAATAAAGAAGCAAATTAAATACTATAAGTTATTATTGTGAATAATAAAGGTCCTAAAAGCATCATAAATTATTTGAATATGTCACGAGTTAAAACATAGCCTATGCTAAAGACGTAGCCAACTCTGAGTACTTGACTATGTGCCATTTTCTCAACATTATATTATCTCTGCATACTTGCTTTGAGAGATCGCCTCATTCCAAACTTCTAATTTATGCATCACGTCCTCCTTATGTTCCAAATATAACAACTACCATTATCTGAAGATGTTCCCACTTCCCCCAAAATTTCTCATTTTTGCACATTAGTTGAACACTCTGTTCCTCTATGAGATTTTAGCATTTCAAATAACTCTCTGGCACTGCATTCACTGGAATTGAATACTCTCTCTGGATCAACTTTCATGACAAGAAGGGCACATTTTAGAGAGAAATGAATCCCCTAAGCAAAAACAATGAGTTCCTATCGATATCAGCTGGGAGGAAGAGGGAGGGGATGACAGGGAAGATAGAAGAGACTGTTACAGAAGTACAAAATAATGCCCTCTTCATAGTCTGCTCATGTTGGCTTCCTGCTCTGGGCTGATTGCAGCAGCTCTCTGAGGGTCTGTCTTAGACTAAATACGTGATAAGAACCTGTGAAGGACCCTCTGAGAAACAGAGAGAGAGAAACCAGGAGGGAGACTGAAAGAGGCAGAGACATTGGTGGAATACAAAGAATGACAAAAGTGGGGAAGAAATAGACTCTATCATCTGTTCTCTCTACAATAGATGGATGTATGCTATCCAGAATACAGTATTAGGATGCACACATCATTTAAAAACTAGACAATGAAAGTCATTTCCAGGCCTGTAAGCAAGCACGATGAAAAGGGTGATATTTCTGAAACCGAACCCTGGTAGAGATCCTCCCTCCCCGATCCTTATTGTTTCGGCCCCGGGACGACGGGATGTCTTTTTTGTGTCTCAGTTGATGAGCATTCTAGACACACCATACAAGGTATAATAGCAGGGTTGTGCCAGCCTAGGGAGCAAATGAGGGAAAATTACTGCTTTTTTTTTATAGTGTTTTGTGGAAAAGAACACCGACCTGCGATCCTGAAGCGTCAATGCACGTCAACATACCACCTTGATTTTACATAGAAAACAATAGGTGCAGGTGTTTTGACACTTAAAATATGCCACAGGATCTACATGTTTTATGCAGGTGCTGTATTTGTCATTCAAAAAAGGGAATTTCAACATAAAGTGACTAGTTTGCAGGTTTGAATTTGAAGCTCAATAAACAGATTCCTGAATAATCGCAGAAAGCTGAGTCTGCTTTGGCACTCAAACAGTAATGGATAGTTATTGCATGAGTGGGAGAGGGAAAGACAGGTAATGAGAAATAAAATGGTGAGACTGCACGTCAAAGTCATTATGTCACTTTCTGAATACTGTTAAAAAGTCACATGGCTTTCCTCAAGCGGAATACTTGGGACCCTCATGATGAGTGCTATAGATGTGATGACTGAGTCATCAAAAAAGCGCAGCAAGACATCAAAATCCATCAGTGCTGCTCCCGATGCATAGAAATGAAGTCATTAGAACAGTGAGCGAAGGCAAATCCCCGCTGCGCTTTACAGCCTCGCGTCGCTCAGTTCTATTTATAGGACGTCAGGCCCAAATTAGCCCTTTGAAGTGTAATTCGTAATATTCACCGGCTACCAAATAATAATGAGGGAAGTCACTGGTATAGCTACGCTGTGGATCGCCATGAAAGCAGGATTTGACTCAAGCGGCGGTGTACATACAATTTAAACGGGCAGTGTGGAAAATGAAACAAGTTTTTGGATGCTGGAGCTCGCTAAAAGACGAGTTTGCAAAGGAAGATGCTGGCAGATCTTTTTACATATTATGTGTGTGTTTGCTTCAGGTCTGTCGAGCAGAGAGACAATCTAGCCAGGGAAGACAAAAACAAATGCTGCACTTTTCTATGTCCTCTCATTCATTTCAACACGAAAACATCCAATTATAGGAGGATGAGAAACCCACATCTCCACACTAAAACAACACTCCTTTACTGAGAGATGATGTTAGACACTCTAGTTCTTTTATATTGCTGTGAAAACATCTCCTTGAAAACAACTGGATCTATTCAAGTTTCTCAGCAGAAACTACATTTTACAAGGTTACATTTGAACACATCATGATAACGTAAGAATTTACTTTCGCCCAATACTAACTTTTACCTGAACCTGAAATCATAATAATGTAAATCTATGGCACCTCCTGTGTCGAGATCGGCAGGACGAGAGCTAGTTAAGCAGCACAGTCCTGCACGGAGCTAACAGCTAACGTGAACTACTTCTCGTCCTGCCGATTTCGCATTGTCGTGAAAAAATAGGGTGCGTCCTCTGAACGCGTCAATAGTGAGTTTACTGCAACCCAATCACATTTTCTATCGTCTATTCCTATTAGTCTCGAGCCCTGACGATAATGTTACCTGCGGTACTGTAGAAAAATGTTCAGAATTTTGGCATCGACTTGGTACCAAAGTATTGGTTCTCGTGACATCCCTATGTGAAATAATAATTAAAAAAAACAATCTCATACAACAACAGGGTTTGCAGGATATTGTTCAGTACGGGTGGGTGGAAAAAAAAATGGATTCCCATAACAATTATCGTATTCTACGATTCTGAATCGAATCAATTCAC